>VZRX01007373.1:40904-283183 GCA_013398075.1 Notiomystis cincta | reverse complement strand
TGGGTGGGGGGCGATATTTACCTTCCCTCCCCCGCCCCGAGCACGCTCCTTTGTCCACGCGCTTTGAAGTGCTGGGGGATCGCCGGGGTGGGAGCATTGTTGTTCGCCAGCAAGCGATCAGTCATGCCAGGGAGAGAGTAGCGAGTGTACGCGGGGCCGGCAAAAGCAGAAGAAAACGGGTAAGAGAGAGGATTGCGAGAGGATTGTTGCCTGCCTCCCAGTGCCCTGCATGGACCGCGAAAGAGACGCGCTGAGCTGACCCTGCCCGAGCTGTTTCTGCTTCTACATGTGAGATCCGGTTGGTTTTTTCTTTCCACCTCTCTCTCTCCAGCCTCCTTCTCGTATTCTCCACTTACTCCCGTATGCAAAATGGTGGACCCTGTGGGGTTTGTAGAGGCTTGGAAAGCACAATTTGCAGACTCTGAGCCTCCTAAAATGGAGCTGAAATCTGTGGGAGACATTGAACAGGAACTGGAGATGTGCAAAGCATCTATCCGGAGACTGGAGATGGAGGTTAACAAGGAGAGGTTCCGCATGATTTACCTGCAGACTCTTCTGGCAAAGGAGAAAAAAAGCTATGATAGACAGAGATGGGGTTTTAAACGTGTTTCTCAGTTGCCTGAAGGGGGTGCAGAGCAGCAGATCCAGGACCTGCATCATCAGTCTGCTGACCAAGACGAATATGAAAAAAGCAAGTCACATCATGGGGAGGAAAAGTTCAAACCCAGGATACCCTCTATGCGGAAGCTGTCTACCCAGAGTGATGGGTCAGACCTGTCACCTTTGGACAGCCCCCACCATGGAGAAGGGGAGCAGGACAGGTGTAAGTACTATGGTGAAGAGAAGCTGAAGAGAGTTGTAGAAGACATGGAGAATCGCTGTGATACAGACGGATCTCCTTCAAAACACAGATCAGCTTCCACTCGCAGACTAGTGGGATCTGCTGAGAAGGAGGGATCATTTGAACCTAAGGAGAGAGGAAACAGCACCAGTGTGGCTGCCCTAAGGTCCAATTTTGAGAGAATGAAAAAGGTTAATTCTCATTCTTCTGGAGATAACAAGGATGTTGTTGAAAAACCCTTTTATGTGAACATGGAGTATCATCATGAGAAGGGTCTAATAAAGGTCAACGATAAAGATGTTTCTGATAAAATAAGCTCCCTTGGTAGCCAAGCCATGCAAATGGAACGCAAAAAGTCTTTGCACTCCCTCCCTTCTAACATGGTACCCAGCTTCAGTGAGTTCCAGAGGCCTGCCTACAGGGGAAGGTCCTCAGAGAGCAGCTTTGGCTATGATGGAGAATATGAGGATGCTGAACTGAACCCCAAGTTTCTTAAAGATAACCTGATTAATGCCAATGGCAGCAACCGCTCACCTTGGCAGCCCATGGACTTTCAGCCGTATCAGAGTATCTATGTTGGTGGAATGATGGGGGAAGGAGAAGGAAAAGGACCTATTCTGCGAAATCAGGGCCCAGCTGACCAGGAAAAACATCTCACGTGGCCCAGGAGATCCTATTCCCCCAGAAGTTTTGAAGATATTGGAGGAGGATATACTCCTGATTGCAGCTCTAATGAGAACCTTACCTCCAGCGAGGAAGACTTCTCCTCAGGACAGTCCAGCCACGTCTCCCCCAGCCCCACCACGTACCGCATGTATCGGGACAAAAGCCGTTCCCCCTCCCAGAACTCACAGCAGTCCTTCGACAGCAGCAGCCCACCCACCCCCCAGTCCCAGAAGCGGCACCGGCAGCAGCAGGTCATCGTGTCTGAGGCCACGATTGTGGGTGTCCGGAAAACAGGACAGATCTGGCCGAGCGATGGAGATTTGCCCTCCGGGAGATGTCACCAGGACAGCTGTTTCCATGGGGATACAGGTGTGTACCAGCTTTTTGCTTAGTCTTTTAAATGTGCAGAGCAGGGAATGGCATCGTGGAAATGAATGGGAGACCCTGGGTGAATCACTGTGAGGGGGCAACTGTTTCATGTGAGAATTCTGTGTTTAATTTGTAGTTTTGCTGTTTCAGGAAGATCCTACAGAAGTATATGCCAGACTGCATTTTAGGAGTTCAATCTGAATTCATAGAAGGGTTGATTCAGGCTGCTCTTGAGAGGATCAGTGGAGTCCCATGTTAATAATTTCTTAAAGTTTCAGTGTGAACACTGAGGCAAAAAGGGGCCAGAACTTCACCAGGTATTTACCATCTGTGGTGAATTCACCACCAGATTATTCCCTCCCTCTTACTGGTGCACTGTGGAGTAGTTACACTCTGCCTCAGAGGTGGTGGTGTGCCAACAAGCCAGCACCCGAGGGTTTTGCCAGAGCTTTACCGATAATGATGCTGCTCCCACAATCTTGTTTTTTCCTGTCTGTATTAATTGCAGTGCTAGTTTCTCGTTCTGTCTCGTGTCAGCCTTCAATTAGAGCTGATTGGAGGTGATGATTGTGCAGCCCTGTTCTTGGAGCTTTCTGCTATCTCTGAGGGAAGGAAGAACTTGGAATATCAGGCAGCCCTGAGGGGAAAAATGTTAACTAAATTTCAGCAGAATAAAACTTTTCATTTGGGGGAGAATGGGCAATGTTTGAACCCGTTCTTATGGAAGTCATTCAGGCATGCAGGTGTGTCTGTGGAATCACAATGAATTTATAGGTGGAAGAGGCATACAAGGAATTATGTTAATTCAGATGGATTTCTTGAATGTATGTGGATGTCTGAATCTATTTAGCAAGGCAAGGCATGTCATGTAAATAGTATCTTGTTCTAGCACCAGTAGTCTTGTATGCAGTAAATGAAAATCAAATCCAGGAATGAAAAAAATAGGAATGTTTGTTTTGACAGATTTCTTTGATTACAAATCTGTGAGTTCTCATTGATTTTCTTTGTCTGTTTGAATCTCTCATTTTAATAAGGGATTAAACATGTTATTTGTCAATGGGACCAAATTCCTGTAGTAGTGGGTGAATTGAGAGGCCTGTCAGAGATAACACTTTCTCAGATTATGAGAGTTTGCTCTATTACTTCTCAGAAGAGTAACTTTGCTGGAAGGAGATGGTTTTACTTTCCCTGCTGATTGTTTTTGTCAGCAATACTTTTGGGAGTGACAGTGGAGAGAGAACTCTTCTGTGCCCTGCTGCCATCCTCTTATCCCATTGTGGCTGGACAGTTGTGGATGTTCAGTGTACATGGAAGCTCTGCACCTCCTCTCAGTCACTTCTCCCTTATCAGATTGGATGTACATCCCTGTTTTCTCTCTGGAACTGCTGCATTCTTCCTGGGTTTTAGGGGAGAGGCTGAGTCTTGTGCTCATTTGAACTGAGCTCAGCCATCTGTCTCTGCTCTTGTTTACTGATGCTCTTTAGATGACTAGGAAGCCTCCTGGCAATTTCAGTTTCTGCAGAAGGAAACAAAGGGGTAAAAATAACAAAGGTTGATAAAGCTTGACGATAAATTCAGCTTTCAAAAAGGCAATAGATAATTTTTATTTTAAATAATTTAGCTGGGATGCAGTGATTAAAAAAAAAGGAGCTGAAAAGTCAGAATACTTAAAATTCCTAGATGTGCTGGAAAGCTTTGTGTCGTGTTCCTGAGGATGACCACACATTGTAGGCAAGGACAGAATGTAACTGATCCACCTTCTGCTTTCCTAGCACAGGGGGTGACATGGCAAGCTTAGCAGGAACTTTCACCAGATGGCTAATCAGTACCGTCTTGCACATTAGCTGGTGGCAACTTTTTACTTAACCGAAAAGGCTTATGCCTTCAGGAGGACTGTGTTTCTGATTAATTCCTACTGAGCATCATTTTATAGGAGTTTTCTTTCCTACCCCATTGGGATGAAATTTTGATCTGGCACCAGTTGGCAGAACCTCCTTTTCATAAAGCAAACAAAAGGCCTGAGAGACCACTGGGTGATTAGCTGGCTGGCTCCCATTCCCAGCTACCCTGCTCTGATGCAGACTGTTCTCCGTGACCACGTGATACCAAAGCCATTCACAGATCCAGACAGATTTTCCAACACCTATGGTTCAGTCACTGATTCTGCCAGGCTTCCCTAAAGTTTTGCTTGAACAGAGTGCAAGTTTGAATCACAGTAGGTTCTGGCCAGCCTTAATGTTAGTTAGCATCAAGTGAGGTTTGTTCAACAGTACTTGACTTCCCTTCGTATTCAGATTGTTGTGTGTTTTCTGGCTTTGCCTTTGATCACTCTTCCCATAGTAATGCTGAGTGTGCTGTGGACAGGTGCAATGTGAAATTTCCATCTGGATCTGTCCCAGTGCACCTTGAGCTTGGCTAGCAGATATGTGCTGTTGAGTCCAAATTGTTTCATGAGTTCACAGTTAAGTGCTGTTTTCCTGATTTTTGTATTACAAAAAAGGACGTAACTCTCAAGTGAATGGGGTGTGAGCCAAAATTTAAATCTGGGTTTTTGGAAATGGTTTATGAAAAACCTTAAAGCAGACAAAGGTTTAGTAGGCTTTAATTTTTTTCCAAGGAGCAGTATGAGAGCTTCAGGGTTGAGATTTGATAATAGCTGTACTTTCTATTAAATGTATTTAATGGAGCCTGGGCAAAGATATTGATATTAGGATTAATTATGTATCACTAATTTCCTGTAGCAGGAATAGAAAAAAAATCACATCTTAACTTTGCATTAAGCTTGAATATCTTTACTATGATTGTAAAGAAAGAACAAGCTTTTTAAAATTCTGCCTTCTGCTAAACATTACTTGCAGAAATAGACATGAGAAAAGCCACTCATTGTGGATTTCTGCTTATGGTCAAGGGGAAAGTTGCACAGTGCTGTTATGGAGTGATGAGGCCTTGCAATGGCCTCAGCTGGGACAGTTTTTTAACTAACAGCAGTTTGTTAATGAAGGAGCACACTGGAGCTGTTGCTTGACTTTGGAGCTTGCTGCATAAAATCAGTGCATGCTCTCTCACTCTGTGTGAAATGATTTTATCTGTCTGAATAATAACATGGAAACTATCTGGAGTCCACATAAATAATATTTACCTGCACAGCTGCTTCCCTCAAGGTGCCCCAGGAGTAACTTCTGTTCACATGAGAAGACTTGGTAGTGCTCTGAGAGAGTCATGCCAGACTCTTTCTCTAGACAGCCACCAATCACAGTGCCACCACAATATGAGGTCAGTTTGGGGATATGTGTCATTTAATTCCATTGGAGTGAAGTTTTACTTATTTTAGCCTCTACTAAATGTTCTGAGTGTCCCTTTCTGGAGAGCATGGAACGTTCTCTATATTTTTAGTGAGTTTAACATAGAGAAAAGAGCAGTGGAATTTATGCATGTGAACTGCAAACCTCACAATTCCTGTTATGTCAACAGAAGGCCATTTTAAAACTCCTACTTACCTAGAGCTGTAGGTGCTTCAATTTCTGTGTGCCTTAAATACCTGACCAGATAGGAGAGTATCTGAATTTCCTGCTTTTAAGGCAGATTTGACACTGCTTACTTGTAAAGCCCCAAGAAAGGATGTAGTGTGTCATCATGGAAGGACTTTGTTCTGTACCAGTTTTTGCAAGGGTTCCTGAATTATTTGCATCTTCTGAGATCCTAGACAAGTTTCTTAATTCTGCACTTCTTCCACCCAGTATTGTGAATTTTAGTTTCAAGACAAAGTTTGAAAACTTCTTTGCATGATTTTGCAGACTCCTGAGGCAACATGCCAGTCCTGTTGTTGCTCAGAAGCAAAACTGTCCTTTGAGCAGCTGAGGCAGACTGCAGACTTCTCTACACTGTGTAGAGATTCTTTCTTCTGAGGAGCTGAAATGTAGGAACTTTTATAATATGCAGATTGCTTGTTAATTTTAAGGACTGCTGACCACAGGTCCTGTTTTCCATCTGTGACTTACATTGGATCAATAATGTGGTTATATTTTCTCTGACACTTGTTTAGTTCATTTTGCTCTTACTTTTTAAACATGATTTAATTCTTTCCTGTGATGATCAGTGATTTCCTAGGAGCACTGATGCCAAGATACTGTTTAAATGCAACCCCCACCCTGCCTTGCTTTTCAGTGATTTAGCGGCTTTTGAGATTTTTCAGATTATCAGGATGCTTGTACTGCCACTCCCCTCTTAGTCTGGGGGAGTGAAGAGCTCCCTCTCTTTCTCTTCCAGATTTCTCTTTCCCTCCAGCAGAGTTTAATGGAATCTATGGAGCTTTATGTCCCCAGTGACTGTAGTGGACTCTGAAATGTGTGTTTTGTTCCTTCTTCCACAAAGAGTTGCTAATGTTTACCTCAGGCCTACCAGAAGTAATAGCATGTAGATAGATTTTATTTTTTCTTTTCTTAGGCTAACCCTAGATCAGGTACTTCTGCAGCCACAAAGCACCTGCCTTTGAAATGGGAGTGTAAACCAGTCCACATAGTAGTTGTCTGGTGCTGGGGAGCCCTGGAGACTGCTGGTGTCCCATCATCTGCCTGTGTGAAGCTCATTTGCATGGTCCTTGACAGAGAGATCAAAGTGGGACTGACTTTCCTACGGAGTAAGCAGGCAGAGAGCTATGAATTCTGCACATAGTGGATCAGAGAGCTGCTCATCCTCCCTGCACTGCTACCAACAGGTTCAAAGTGCTCTGTCTGGCAGGGGAGATGAGCTCACTTTCTGCAAGAGGGCTTGGGCCTATTGGAGGCAGCCTGTGGCCTGTGGCTGGGTAGGGGAAGTGTATTACAGTGCAAGCCTAAAGTTTGGGAGTGTTGTAGGAACTCAGCTAGGACCAAGCAGCCCCAGAGCCACAGGGATATATCCATGCAGCATCCATACTGTGCTGCCCACAGACTGGAATGCTGTGCTGTATACAAAACTGTTGGACCCAGGTGGTTCCAGCTTGGTGATTTTGCCAGGAGCTAGAGCCCTAAAGCTTTGCAGTGACTTTTGAAGTGATTTACTTGTGTGTGTAGGTGATGGACTTTAAAGCAGTGAATTATATTGGTGAATGAAGTGCTTTGGTCTCCTGTGCCTTCTCATCTCCAGCAAAGCACTTGATGGGTGTGGTTTTAACCTTGAAGATTTTTATTTTTAGTGTAAATATACATGACCCTTTGTACAAACTTCGAGGGTGGAAAACTGGAACATTATACTCTTAGTTCTTGTAGTTATGCTATCTCAAGCTAATGCTGAGAAAAAGAAAGCTAGGAGCTTGCTAATTTGTGGAAATAATTGCTCTACCATCTTTCCTAAGTGCTTCCCTTTGTCTAATATCTCTGGTTTGGATATTTGGATAAAATGCTAAGTACCATGTTCAATCACTCCTTCATTGACAGCTTGCTTTTCACTGCCACCAGAAAGTTTCACTGAGACCTGAGCAAAAGTGATAAAATGAGTTGACTGGAATGGCAAGGAGGCATCCTGAGTAACAGATTTGGGATGAAAGAAAAATAAGGTTTAATTAGAAAATTTGCCAAACCTTTAAATGTGGGTTAGGAAATGCTTATTTTTGACAACTGGGCAGCACACTAGAGCTATATACTGACTCTTAAAAGAAGCATTGTGGGTGGGGAGTGTGATTTGTAATCCAAATTTGGCTTTGCAGGCTATCTGGAAGAAGAGCCAACAAAGGAGGCCTAAGCCTGTGAAGGTTTGGGCCCCAGTAATAGCCTGGAAACAGTTCTTTTTCCAGTTCCAGCATGTTTAGCAGTTTGCTCTCTAATGCCCTCCCTTGCTCCCCAACCTCTTAGGGGTAAACAGTTATCATGCAGAGGCAAGGGGGACCTGTATTTCAGCTTCAAGGAATTTTGGAGGTCAGTCCATAAAGGTTAATGAGGTGAGACTTGGCAAGCTGTTTGAGAATTGCTCCATTTCAATTACCATAGGGAAGCATGTTGCTGGTCATGAAAATCAGAGTGTTGATTGGAGGCACAGCTTATCTGGAGCTTGCTTTGCCCCAGAGAAACCAAAACCAGCAGTTTATGTTTTTTTTTTACTGTCTCCTCTTTGATTTGTTCTGCTCAGTCAGATAAGCATGGAAAGAATAATAAGGGCCTGATCCTGTTCTTCCCCTGGTGAAATATCACTGGCTTTAGTAATCTTTTGCTGGCACATGTAGGAAAAGAAATGGGGTTGAATGGCAGATGGATGGAGGGGTAGGCTGCAAGGGACTAGAGAAATATGGCATGGATTAGTTTGGGTGAGCTGCATGTGAATGAAGTACTTCCAAAACACCAATTTGAGTGTCTTGGGTTACAAAAGCAGGTTTTGGCCAGCTCACTGATGACAAAGTGGATTGCTTTCCTGATCATATCTTTAAATTACAAGTGATGTGAAAGTAACCATAAGCTGTAAGTAAATCCTTGAACGTTGGTGTGTCTTACTGCTGAGACAGTTTTACAAATCCATTACTTTAAACTTTTTTCAAATTGTACTCTGTGTGTTTTAAACAGTAAAATTGTCCTGTGTAGGACAACGTGGTGTATTTCTGTCACAAAATCTGGCTGCAGTTTGCAAATCTGTCTATTACTAAAACAACAAAGCAGGTCTCCCTCTCCCTTTTGTCTTCTTTCTAAGTGCCAAAATGGTATCTCTCAGACCCTTTCTTAACCAGGTTATGGCTCATGCAGTAATCAGATTATTGCAAATGTAATTGGAGTCTCTGCTTTAGAAAAAGCTCTGCCCAAATGTGGCAGCTGCAGTCAAGTGAGTTGCTCGTGGCTACATGGGTACTCGAGGAAGATGTGTGTGAGAATCCACAAGGACTGCCCTGCAGGAAGAGTGAATTGCTAAGTTCAGTGTTTTGGTTAATACTACTGAATTGTGCCTGTTGCTATTACAGGCCTTTTCCATAGTTGTTACCTTCTGTTATTTTGTTATTTGCAGTCTTCACCAATCTCTGTTACTACTGGGTAGGGTGGAGTTTTGTAAAATTATTATTTATTTTATCTTGTGGAAGATAAGGATTCTTTTCCAGGAGAGTAGATCCACCACAACCTTCTTTCTTTAAAATATATTTTTAAAAACCCTCAGAAACTCACCATCCTCTGCACAAATTCTGAAGTATCCAAAAGCCCCAAATTACTTGCAGATTGTTCTGTGACAACAGCACAGTAGCAACTATGGCAGGCTGCTGTGGACCACACAGTGTTATCTGAAATCTAAGCAGGCAGCCTTTGCAGGAGGAGTTACTTAATAGTGAGTAACTTGTGTGCTTGGACTCCAGCTCCTCTCCTTGATGTGTGAAGTGCACTGTGCAGCCTTGGCTGTGTGTGTTTGCTTCTTAAGAACTTCAGAATATTCTAGACTCCACACTGAAATGCAGCTACTTCTCTGATGGGGTGTTATTTACCAGCTATTCTGTTATCAGTGTTCTCTTGGCTGCAGAGCTAGGGAAGGAGTGCCCATTTTGAACCCACAGGATGGGTGAGGCTGGAGCAGCAGGCTGTTGGGAGGACACACAGAAAGCCACCAAAACCCAACAAATTCCTCAGTTGCCTACAGTCACATCTGTTTGATCTTTTGAAATGGGCCAGCAGCTTCCTAGAGTAATCTATTCTGAAAGAAAATACCTTGTTCCCTGGAGCTCCAAATGTATTTGGGCTGCTAAAAAGTGTCTGTAATTGGTCTGTCGTCACTAGGGAGGTGTCACGTACAAACACAGCGCTGATTTGCTGCAGTGCAGTTACAGCACAGGGTGTGACTGCCCAGGAAGGCAGCCCCTGGCTGGGCTCAGGGCTTCCCAGAAGAGGTTAGATTGTGGTGCTCAGAGTGAGCCAAGGCACAGAACACTTGTTTCTGTGACTGCTAGTCCAGCTGCCTCAGTTCATAATTCACTGCCTCATCTTCAGTTCTGTTTCCTGCTAACCTAGAACTGCTCTGGAAGTTTTTACAGTGGCCTGAAGTGACATAATGACATGAAGTTTCAGAAAATTACATGCTCAGAAGTAGATCACTGTTGGAAGACTTGGATATGTTTTCTCCTGTCTTTGCCTGTCACTTCTATAAACTGCCCCCTTTGTTTGAATCCTTTTAGGTAGATCAAGTATGGGAGTCCCTTCCCTGGGTAGGACACTTCTGCTTTATCCTCTCCTGAGGTGGATATTGGACCTCAGTCTGATAGGGATTAAATCACTGACTTCGCTCTGAGAAAACACAACAATGCCTCAACTGTCTTTGAGGAAATGGTGGCATTTGGATGAATAAACTTGTCTTTGCCAGCTGTATCAATTACTTATTTGAATTTCTAGATTAGCCAGCAGAGAATGTCCAGTTGCAAAATTCTGTTGCGGTTCTCCCACCTAAGCCTAATTGTGGTGGATACCAAAGTGCTTAGCTGGGATTAAAAGTGTCTTGTATAGCTGATGGGTATCCTAAACTACATCAGTGGCTGCAGTGAGGAGCAGCACATTTTACAGTCCATTCCTTGTTTTACTTTTCTTGTTTTTCTTTACTAGAAAGCTGACGAGTGAAATCTGAATTGAAAGGAGGAAAAAGAATCTAACAAACTGTCAGATGAAAATACTCTCTTTAGCATGGGGACATACACCACTTCTCTAGTCCTGGTATTGATCATCTGTGGCTCCTGATATGGGGTAAATGGATATTGGGAGGGAATGTTTCAGTCAAATCCAGAATATTGTCTCAAAGGCTTCCTAAGCTGAAACAAGTACCTCTCAGCTCACATAAACAAGATCCTCGGAGACCCTCGAGCTGCTTCTGTCTCTGACAGAAAGCTGGTGCACTTAATATGAGCAATACATTGGGCTTAACAGTCACCTGAATAATTGGGTGGATCTTTTGTTCAGCCTTTTCTCCATTGGCATCTTTCCTGAGGAACTTGCTCATTGGAATGAAGTATGCTGAATTATAACTCACTTGAGTTCTCAGTTGTCTGCTGTTGCCCTCTTTCCCTTGAAACCTGTGACTGTAATGGGCCCAGAGGCAGATGCTGCTCTAACAGAACTCATGATAAGCATGTGTCTGATCAGGTGAGGAGGCTGGTGTGTGACAGAGAGGATTGTGTTTAGTCCTTGAGTACACCCAGGAGAGCCAGTTTGTGCTCAGCTCAACAGGGAACCTGTTAAACCTTCACTGTCTTACACTTACACAACAGTTCAGGTTTTTTCTGGCAGACCTGACTGATTTTCCCCATGCTCTTTTCAGATGATAGGGATCAAGAAAATTCCCTGGTTTTCCTTTGGTTTTTCAGGTGGTGTATTGAGCTACAGGCCTGACTGCCTTCTTGAATTGATCTGTACTGCATGACAGACATGAGAGACTGATTGCAATTTTGAGATGGTTTACATGGTCTGGTGCTCTTGCCATTCAGATGAGGGCTGGGTTCTGCTTCATGTGAAAGCAGAAGGTCTCTCATATCTTATGAATTTATATGAGGCCACAGTGAAGACAATTACTTTCCACTTTCCTGTATTCTTAAGTGATGTTTGAACACAGTGCAGAGAATGCAAACCTGTCACTGCATCCATTTAGGCTTTGGAGAGGAACTTCCTCTGTCTGACCTGCTGCATTTCTTGAAGGTCCTCCTGAGCAGTTCCACAAACCCATAAGCCTTTTCTTTTGTAGTTGTTGAGAAACCACACTGCTTTGTATAGAAATATTTACATAGGATTTATACATCACTTTGACCCTTCCTAATCCAATTTGATTTAGCAACTTCTGTATGCACTGAGTGAAATATGCACTCACAGAAGTCAACTTGCTATTACCAATTTTTCTGTATTGCTAAAAGGGTCAGTGATCTCAATAGGAAAAAATATCAGGAAAGAAGGCATTTGGAATAAGTAGCCAGGAAGGAGCAAGAAAGCTTAACAAATTTTCGTTGGTTGGTTGGGATTTTTTTGCTTGGATTATTGTTTTTGTTTTATTTAATAGTTGAACACACCAGTGGCTACTCTTGAGACCTCGAACAGTGTCTTGGGAGAGACTTGATTGAGGTCTTGTTGATGCCAGGGCATTTCTAGTGGCTGTTTTGCTGTGAGTGAAGCTCCACAGCACTGGCTGCTTGTTTTTCTATGACTACCTGAACCAGAATTTCCCAAGATACTCTGATTTTGAAGTTTGAACTTGATCTCTGACTTCAAAAGAGGTTGATAGGGTCTTCACAGGCTTAGGTTATAAATGTTTTAAAACTGACATGCATGCAGGTTGTGCTGTTTCAGTAGCAATACTGATGTGGCTGAGAGCTGGCTCAGACCTGTGCTGGGCAGGCAATTCAAAATTGTAATTTTGTTTTAAAGTTTCTTGTACCTCTTGGAGAACTGTGTTTGCCGGCCATATATATCTGCCATGCCTCCTGGACAGGTGCTATGGAAACTCTAATGTAATTTGGAAAGCATTTTTACTTTATTTACTAATTCTTTTAGCCATACTGCATCTGCCATCCTAAAAGGGAGAATGGCCTGACAAAGTGCTAAAATGGTGTCTTTACATCAAAACATCAGGTATGTTCTTTCCCATTTGTCCAGTCTGAGCTAGGACTATCTCAAAATGAGTTTTGGTTAGGTAAGGGATTTCTTGATATTCATGGAGAGAAAAATGTGTCTATTACATCTCCAGAGTATGTGAGACAGCAGCAGGTGCCCCCCTCTCAGCTGGGCTGTTGTGTGCAGGCAGCTGAGGCTGTGGCACAGCCCGGTGAGATCGGGGCTGTTCAGTGGCACTGACCTGTCCTCTGTTCCTCTGTGTGCTCAGCAAATGTGCCCTAGGCCTGACCTTGGCTACCCCAAATTCACTCAGGCTTGAGCACTGACCTGTACATAATTTGTTGTGGTCTCTGCTCAAACTGAAATACATACTAATGTGATCTCAGCTCTGCTTTGTTCTGTGCTGATCTGTAAACATAGTAAAATTTCTACTGCAGATAAAGGGTTACACATCTTCCTGCAGTTAGTGCCTGTCCTCCATTCCAGGGCATGTTTGAAATCTCAGTATCTCCACTTAAAGCAAGCAAGGAGACCTGATTATCTGTTATGTAAATGTGTTCTGAGTATATATGTGCACGGGAAGAATCTGAAGAGGAAGAACTTTTAGCTTGAATGTTTTATTCTGTATATAGGTGTTTCAGACTCGATGTCTGTGCAAATATGCACTGATGCAAAGACACAAACAAATTTAGAGAGTTCTGCCTAAACTTTATAAGGAACTTTTCCTTGTAATTAGACCAACATCTGGTTAAGGAGACATTCTGATGCTAAAACTGGTTTTGCCATTAATAGACACTTTTCATGTAGGGCTGATGTACATTGAAACAGGCTTGTTTAATAGTATTTAATAATTGGTTGCTGTGTGGTTGTGTTTTTTAGTTTGTAAGGAAACGAGTCATTTGCAAGTTTTTTTCCAAACACATGTAAAGAATAAAAAGGGAACTTAAAAAGAAAAACAGCCTTAGGTTTATAGCAAGCTTTTATCTTAATATAGTGATTTGCATAAATAAATTTCCAAGTGTGTTAATGAGGAAATATGCAGCTCAGTCTTTTGAGTTGTTGAAACTCAGGGTTTTAGCTGAATTTTGGTGAGCTCTAGTGTCCTGGAATCAAATTTGATGGATTTCTCCTGGATCACACTTTAGTTAGTAAATTAATTAACTTCTTCTGTACGTATGTGATTAGAAATTAGTTTATATTCATATTTAACTTTTAAAGGAAAGTACTGCCAAAAAGGAAAGAACAAAACACAATGAAAAAACCTGGGTTCTGTTGCTGGAGGGCTTGCCCTTTCACTGATTTCTACAATTCCACTATTTCTTTTTTCTACTTAATTCTGTGTTCATATTAACTCATTCAGTTTTCTCTCTAAGTAAATAAGTCCAGAATCTGGGTTGTGTTTGCCTGTGGCTGTGGTTGCTCCTTATGTGTTAATTTCTGGGTTTTCTACTTCTTCCTTTTTTTGGTTTATTTGCTTAAAATTTGAAGAACAAGCTGCCTTGTCTTACAACATGTATCTGTGTATGTCTTCCAGTATTTTCATATTATGCCCCTTGAGGCTAAATCTTGATTTAAATTGTCTCTGGTGCTAAAGCCTCATGCTGTGACCTGCTGCCCTGTCAGTCGTGCCAGCAACTGCTCATTTCTAGGTTCACGCTGAGAACTGGATCAGGGAATGTATCTGTGGCATTTTGGGGGGGGTTTGTTTGGTTTTTTTCTGAGCCAAAATCAGTCAAACAAAAATCACAAAACTCAACCAACCAAAGCACAACCCCCCTCTTAACCATGGGTCCTAATCTATGCTCTTACAAGTGTTGCTGGTGGAGCAGTAACTGGTGGTGTTGGGGGAGGAGTGCAGTGCCATGAAAGACAATTTACACTTAAACCCCCAGTCCCCCGTGACTCAGGGCCGTTCATTCCATAACAATGGAACATTAATGCTGAGAAGTCTTGTTTAACTTCAGCGATTTCCCTTATGATTATCCAGCTGCTTTGGGGTTTCACCAAGGGCTTTGGGGTGTTCTTTGAGCAGAGTACCTCTTCCCTAGGCAAATGCTTTGTTTCTGCTGCTGGGGGGAGTGTGAATGAGTAAAAGCTGCCTCAGGGTTTGCAGATATTCGAAATTGTTTTGTAGAATAAATCTAAGGGGGATGCTAGGACTGAAAACAAGGGGAATGGTGTATTTACAGTAAGTATTTGCAAGGCAGACCTGATGGCATCCTGGTCTGTATGACTGACTCCCCTTCCAGCTGCTTGTGTAAGTACTTTGTGGTTTTAATTACTACATCAGCAAATACACTGACTGCTCATGACCAGGAGAAAATGGGAAAAAAAGATACAATTATTTGTTTTTACTAAGACTTAGAAAAGTGACCGACTTCTGCCAAAAGGTTGTTTAGGTCGTAAATCATCTGGAAGGAGGACAGGATGGATGCCAGGTCAGCACAGCTTTTAGAGGTGAGTGGTCCTCCTTCAGTAACTTGTTTGCTTTCTCAGAGTGTGAGTGTTCATGTCGTTTTTTATGATGTAATTACTGTAATGAAACATCCGTAGTATTACATCTTGTAACTATGTGAATATTTTCCCTTGATGAGTGTTTTTGGGAAAGTGGAGTTTTAGAGGTCATTCCTAGGCCTTTTTCCATTTGTTTGCTTTCAAATATAAAATGTCATGTCCTGGCCTAATAGTGCAACTAAGATTTCTGTCAGATAGTGTGATTTGCTGAAAAAGCTCAGTCTTGACCAAGAAGAGGGCAACAGTCATCAGGAAAAACATACAGCATAGATACATCTTTACAGTTTCTCTGTTCAGCTTTATTTTGAATGCTTACATGACTCCCAGATAAGATTTCTATTTTTACCTGTGACTGCCGGCTCTGCAGAGATTCCTGAACTCTTCTGACTTAACTCTGCTGAATTCCTGCCTGTGCACCAGCCAGGTGCTACATTTCTGGCTTCCAACTTCTTTTGCTTTTTGTGTTCCTGTTCAGTCCACAAACATGGGAAAAAAATGCCCCACCCTGCTGACTCACTGAGCCCAGAGCAGTCCCTGTATTCCCGAAATAGGATTACTATCTGAGGCACTTGGAGCAACTCAGCAGAGCTGGGTCTGGTTCTCTTCTGTCGAACCTTTTAAAATAGCTGATTTCTTGTTCTTGGCTGTGTGCTCTGCCCCAGCCCCAAGGTGATTTCCTTAGCTCGTATTCGTTTAAAGGGCTTTTGCAACAAATGCAACTGTTGTAGAAATCAACTAGTATGTAGAATAATCCTTTTAACAGGTTTATTCTGATACTCTGTGGGGTATTTAAGTGGATTTGACTGCATCGTTTAATATGTCCTTGAAGATGGCTCCAAATGAAACCTGTCAGAGTGTGTCCTATCTCTGTGTGCATACCAAGTGTGCCTGGGAGATGTCAGCCAGTGCCATCGGCAGTGGGGAGGAGTTGCTCTTTGTAGGGGGAAACTGGGAGTAGCAAACCATTCCTACTGTTTGACACTGTGCTGTCTACAACTCACTCTCCCAGATGTGCTGAGAAAGTCTCGTTGCTCTGCCAGGACTCAGCACCCTGTTACAAGGGCACACTGATTTCTTTTGCCTGTTCTTCTCTTCTCCTCCTTGCACAGCCTGCAGGTGTCCAGTGGCTCACCCCAGGGGCAGCTGTACTACTGAATGTATCCCTTTAGCTTGATTTGCTTTGGGATCAAAGGACTGTGTGAAGGCAAATATCAATTATTAATTCTGGGTTTCAAAAATACACAAAGTGACACACTTTTTCTCTTTGATTGAAATAAACAGCAGTCTACTTTCTGTCAGCAATGCTGTGCAACCCTGTCAAAATGCCTCAAGTTTTGAGTTCTTGCAAACAAGTACATCCCGGAAAGGGCTGTGTTTAGCAGTGAAATAGTCAGCAAAATGCCTGGAAAAGAACATTACAACCTTGAGCACAGCCCTTTGGAATGTAGCAGGTTCCTGATAAGGCAAAAATTGGGTGAGTGAGTGTTTTTCAGAGGAGCAGGCCTGGAGAAAGGAGTAGTGTTAAGGATGTTGGGTGTCCTGTGCTTGGAAAGTCCTGGGTTTTAAGTATATTGAAATATAGTTTTAATAATCTGAAAGTCTGTGTGAAACTTTTGATTAGGGTCAGTTATTTACTTTCAAAAGGATGACTTGTCATTTTATGTTACAACGTGCTGTATTGGAGGTTGCCTTAAAACAATGCACATAAGGATGCTATAGCTGGCATGGGAATGGGGAGGAGAAAACTCAGTGTAAGATTTTCTGCATAAAGAGGAAGGACACACACTGTTAAAAATGGGGGTTTCTTTCCATGCATTCTCTTGCACTGCTGTAATGATATGGCCTTATTTGCTCTTGGGACTGCAGGAGTTTCAGAAATGTGGGTAAATTCCCTGTCCATCCAGGGAAACTGAGAGAGGTTTTTTGTCCAAGATCATCTACAGATAATAGATCTGGGATCTTGACTCTGAACTTTTGTTTTTGGTTCTAGAACTTAGTACATACATCTCATCCATGAAGTGAGGTGGTAACACTGAGACTAAATCAGCTTTATCCCCACCCATCTCTGCCTGTGGTGGTTAGATCAGTATGGTTTAACCTTTCTTTTCACTGTTTCTGGTAGAGCCTTGCTGTGGATAGGACCTAAAGGGAAAAGTTAGTTAGATCTACTGCCTTTTTCTTGGCTTATGCTGCAGTATTTGGATGATAAAGAACCATACTGGTGACCACATCTTCTTTTCTGTAACCAACCAAACAGCTGGGTTTTAATTCCTAATGCATGTGAATGAACTGAAGCTATAAAGTAGTTTGTGTCTCATTACCAGGCTCCTTACTGGGAAGCTCCTCTGTGTTTGTTTTTTTCTCCCAACATTTCTATAGCTCTTGGCATGGTAGAATGCAGGGATCTGACTTTTATTCACTTACTACAGTGCAAGAGACACTTCTGTTGACCATAACTGTTGTTAATTGAATGGTACTTGGCAATACAGAAATTTTGTGGCAGGAGAATATTTCGGGGAAGTCCGGTCTGTTTTCCCAGTGAGTTTGCTTAAGAAATCAACCAAGCCTTTAGCTGGCAACAATAAAGGAGACAGGAATTGAAAAAATTCCATTTTTCCTGTGCTGCAGGATTGGCTGCTAGACTAACCGGCTTTTCTTATTTGCAGTTCTCCAGAGGCAGAGCTGTGTGTTGGGGATTTTTGGGTTGATGCTTGGTTTGGGGTTTTTGTTTGCTTTGGATTTTTTGTTTGTTTTTTTTTTGTTTGTGTTTTAACTGCTTAGAAAGGTACGTTTACAGTAAAGGTAATTTGTGTTTCAGAATAACTTACTAACCAGTAAATTGCAGAACAGTACTCCCCTAAATTTTAAAGCCTTCCAGGTAGGTCTCATTAACATTCTCTTGCAAGATCAGTGAGAGAAGCTGGCGTAGTCAGCCAAGAATGCAACTGTCTTGTGATCTGTGGTATATTACCAAGCCTAGAAACTTTCAATATCTTCCTTGCAGCAGCTTTGCCCAGCTTTTTCACTGTGTGATTGTTTATTTATACCCTTTGTACCTATTATTTTTTCCAAAACTCTGTTATTGTGTGCTCTGCTTGTTCTGTTTCTTAAGGAGAACTTTAAAATCTGAAGTTGCTGATGCTCTGAATTAGCAGCTCCCTAAACCAGTTCCTGTGGTGAGGCTGTTTACAGTAGTATCAAGAAAAAAGGTGGTACTGTTCCAAGGGAAAAGAAATCCCCAGCCCTCAGGGAATGTGTGGTTTGAGAGGAGCAGTACCTACACAGCTCTCCTGGGAGCAATCCTGCTGAGCTAAGCCCTCCTGCATGTGCACCTCATGTTCCCCAGCAGGCCTTTTATCAGCACAGTGGCACACTTTGCTGGAGAGGACTACACTCTTTTTTAGCTGGTATTGGGAGGATATCTGCCTTTCCTAATGCAATGAAAGGGACAGCTTGGTTTATGCATTGGGAAATTGCTTTTGTCTTCAGTCCCTTCTGCCCAGCTGTGCAGTCTGAGCTGTCTGATATTGTGCTTAGGATCTCCTGATGCTTTGCTATGATTTTGGTTGCTTTTTTCTTCACTGCTGAAATGTGTTCATTTTTGCAGTCCCAAAAAGTGAAGATTACTTCTGCCTGGGAGCAGAAATGTGTCTTGTCCACAAGTGGCTGTGGCCATCTGAGATGCTGATTTCTCTCCTTGCTGACAGTTTTTGGATGTGGTGTTTTTCTCCCATCTCGGTGCCCTTTGCCATTCTGGTATCCCTGGTGTGTATGTGCCATGCATGATTCAGTTTCATGTGTAATTAGTTTCCTCTTTGGTGTTGATTTGTCTATCCTGAGCCTAATTAAATCTTAATTGCTCTCTGATACCTGAGTAAGGATTCTTTCTGTATATGATTTGCTGCTGCACAAACCTGCACTCCCTCATTAGACTATACCCTGAGCTGGCTTAAAACCAAATTTTATTTCAGAGTCTTCATGTTCCTGTCTCAACACTTTGCTTTTTATCTTTCCTTTCCCTCCATGCTTTGGCCATCAGCTGCTTCTAGTGCAATGCACTGTCACCTTTGGGGCAGCCCTGCAGTGTGACTGGGAGAGAGGAGGGTGGGAAGGTTGCAATTACAGCAGCAGCCTTGGGGAACCATAGAATCATGTGAATAGGAGCATGTGAATTCTTGGAGGGGGCTAATGGACTTGGCAGAGATGCTCCTGACTGCTTCTGCTAAAGCAGTTATTCTTTATCCTTCATAGAGAGCACGTGTGTTTGAGTATCAGGTGATGATGGGAATGAGGCTGTAGTAAAGAATGTATGAACAGAGAGCAAAGAGCTTTGAGATGTCTGAAAAAGTGTTAAAACAGTGAAACTGCCCTTTATCTCCTCAAAGCCAGTTGTTCTGTTACCCTTAACCTTTGCTAGCTTTGTATTTATTGTCCTCAGGGGTCACCATGCTTCTCCAAGTTGCAGAAGAGCTGTGCTGAGGAGCAGTAGGGTTGTAGGAGCTACACTGCATCTGAGTTACTCAGTACAGCCTTCATCAAGAGGGTTTGTGAGACACCTGCCAGGACATTTGTAAGCAAAGGCTTAAGGAAAGGGCAGTAGTTCTGTGGATTGCATACTTCTAAATTGTTGCCAGACTCTTTGTTTGTTTTATTTTTTCTCCGACTGCTATTTCCCTGAAAATTGCACATCCAGTACTGAGGTGGTAGGGAGGCAATGTCTGCAAATCAACAAGAAAGAGTATCTGAGTTCTGCTGCTCTGCTTTGGCCTCTAGAAACTGCTGTGGCACCATTTCTAGCTCCAGCATACAGGGAAGGGTTTTCCAGAACAAGTTGTTTGTGATCCAAAATGGACCAGCCAGAGGGAGGGTAAAGTAGCAGTCACAGACCAGGATGAATAGGCTGCTTATCTGCTCCATCCTGAAATGTTTAAGGTGTCCCAGCTGTCAGAATCTGGGTATGGGCTGGAGGATAAACCATATTTACATTATGTCTTGGAGGGTGTGCAAGAGAGAGGTGACGCTGAGGGGGGAAGAGGTGACATTTAATCCCTTGCTTGCTGAACCCTGAAGGTTTGCTTTGTGTTGGTCTGCTCCCCTGCACTTCCCTCCTACTTTAATGGCTGTGTTGAATGACAAATGGAGGCAAAGCAGTGAAAACAGGAAACATAATCCTTTAAAAATAACTGGTGGGAAAGGAGGAAAGAAACTGTAAATAAAGGAACCCCTGCTTTCATGGGGCCGCTCCACAGAGCAGCTAGTTGCTTATCAACAAGAAGGAACTGATATTCTCTGAGGTCACCAGAGAGTGTTTTTGAACTCCTAGAAGGGTGAGGAGGACCTGAAAGCAGGGGAGCTGTGGTCTGCTATGTTGTTTTTGTTGTTTGTTTTGGTTTTGTTTCTTTTTTAAAAGAAGGTTTAGAACCACTTGTCTTGACTGCAGAGTGAGGTTTGGATGGGATGTGGTTTGTGTTCGCACATTATTGTAGGCTGCAGAGGCACTCAGTTTTCTCTGGCTGTGAGAGGCCAGCCTTGCTTCTGTATTGTCATTTAGTCACTGGGAGCAGAAGGGGTGGAGGAGAGCTGACTGCAGGAGCTGGATCTGCATAGGGAGGGAGCCACTTAGAGCAGTGGGGAGCTGCTCAGCAGGACCTGTTTTGCCTCAGACTGGTTTTCTCACTTGGCTGTCTCTGGACCCTGGTTCTTGTTTCTGCTATGTAAGAGGGGGTGGGAGTGTCACAGCTTTATTGCACACCCAGCAGAGATACTGTTGGAAGGGTGGACAGAAGGAGTTATGGTGGGCACAACAAAAATCTCTGTTGCTGGAGCATTTTAGGAGGCATCACGTTACTGCTTGGCAAGATTGAAGGCTCCACAGAACTTGATTAAGGATGCCAAATAGAGACATCCTGCCAGCTCAGGTGGTTTATCTTGCAGGTCTTTTGATGCCATAGCTTTTGGGTGGGTGTTGGAGGGAGTGCCTTCAGTGGGAAATTCTTGAGGTTGAATAAAAGTGAAGAAAGCAGGAAGGGGAATCTCTAGACCACTCTTACACCCTCTGAATAGCAGGTGCTGAGTAGCTTTTGGAGAAGCTACTAACCTAAACTGGTAAAAAAGGTTCTGCTAGAGTCCAGCCTAGCCTTCCCAGCTCCTGTCTCCTGATCATCTTACTGGGGATGGTGAAAGGCAATTTGCCTTCTGACTGTGCTGATTCCTGTTGGACAAGAAAGCCTGAAGGGAGTGGGATCCCTTTGGCATGGCACAGGACAGTGAAAGGAAGTGGGACTGGTGAGGGGGATGTGCTTTACCTCTGCACCTCTATCATCTTGAAGATACTCTTTGTAAATTGTTTTGGATGTCACTTACTGCAAAGGAAGACCAAATCCATGGCAGAACTGCCTGTGGATGTGTCTGAAATGCACCCTGTGGCAACTCCCTTCATTAGGAACAGCCAGTGGCCCTGCCAAGCTTTGGCTGTGTTTACATGTTCTAGTTAACTTTGATTTGGGTACCTTTCCTGAAACAACCTGGGCACAGCTTTCCTTTTTTTTTCCTAGATCTGTAAGGATGGGGGAGCACCAGCAGCTCTGCAATATCTCATCTATAATAGCTAAAGGAAGAAAATAAGTTACATGGGTCAGTACTTTGAGCCTTTTGTTTCGAAGTGGAGCCCATGGTAATGGAAAAAGTAGTTCCAAACCTGTGCACAGGAGCTGCCAGGTGAAGACTGGTGGCCGCAGTTCCATGGAATGTGGCAGCACCTTGGATGCTGCAGTGTCTGGGCTCAATAAAGGGATACAAGAAAGGCAGGTGAAAAAGCTGGATGACTCACCTGTTTATTTCTTATTTTCTTAGGACTTCTAAGTTAGTGGGGTGTGGATCTATAGTAGTGTTAATTTAACTGTAATTAAGTCAGTGTTAGAGAAATTTGCCTGTACATATTTTTAGGTAGTTTCAGCCACTACTTGTATGCTTGTATATGGTTAGAGAGTTTGAGAAATACTGTTTGTGTGGCTCTTGCACTCCAGGCTCTCTGCAGCTATTCTTGACTTCCTCAGAGTGCTGCTGCTTATGTATTTGCCTCATCTAACCCCTGTTAATCCAAGAATTTCATGCTCAAACTTCTGCTGCCTGGCCTGCCCCTTAAGTTTGCAAGAGTACATGCAGAAAACAGCTGGTGGAGCAGCTGTGACAGCATTAAAAACCAGAAGGAGCTGTCATAGCTGAGGTGATGTTCATTACCTGAGCTGTGCTGTGGGGTGGAACTCCCTGCTTAGCTTGAAAATTGAAGGATGGGCCTGAGAGGAATGGGGATAGGTATCTACATTTGAGTATCACTGCTTACCTGAGGTTAGAGGAATAGCAGTTCTTTAGCTGAAGGAATACTGAGGACCAGAGGGAGGCAGAGAAGAATTTTTAAAAGGGAGCACACATTTCATGTGTTACCACTGACTGTGGTACCTGTTACCCAGGCATGTTTCATTGGTTCTCCCATTGTCCCTCCTATGGTTACTCTACCAGTTTTGCTTTTTATCTTATAATTTATGGCCTGAACTTGGAGGACTCAGCTCCAGGAAAAGCTGCAGTTTAGATTCCCTTGCTGTGGCCACCACCCTCCAAACCCACTGCGCTGGGCTCCAGCTGGGTTCTGCTGAGAGCTGTCACCTGTTCAGCTGCTGCTTCCCTTCTGTGGCTTTTTCACTTGCCACTTGTTGTGACCCAGCTGCTGCCTGTGGAATGGGGGCTGTCACACACCCTGGGCTGGCATCTGCTGCCGGCTCTGGGGCAGGACTGAGGCCCTTCAGCCCCATTCCAGTGCTCATGGCCACTCCTCTGTTCCAGTCCTCTGTCACCTGCACCTTCCTGAAGCCTGGCTGATGGAAGCTCCAGGTGACTGAGATGCTTTGTCAGGTTTCTTCTCTCTACTCCTTTTCCCAGAAAGGCTGCAGGCAGGTAAAATTGTACTGTGCTTCACATTTTCTTTTTAAATTCTCCAGCCTTAGGACTTGGAATTTCCCCAACATTAAACATTAGCCTTCAGAATAAATACCTGTAAGCTGGAAGGAAGGAGAGGATATCAATACGTGGCATCTGTGTGCTCTCTCTGTTGCCCCGTTTTTTCTCGAGCCCTTTTTTGTTCTCCTTGCTGGTGCTCTCCCCTGGGTGTGTTGGGGAGAACACCCCACTCCCAGCCCCCACAGCTCTGCCTGCAGCTGCCAGGGGAGGGAGGCACAAAAGCTGTCTGTCTGCTGCCTTCGGGAGACAGCTGATGGCTCAGCAGTGCTTTAGAAACTTGTGCTCTTCTACAGGTGCTGGGCGGGGGATGAACACTCTGCTGCTGTTTCCTTGGGGACTGGTGGGAATTTCGGAATTTTTCTCTGTTGCAGTGGGGAGTGACAGAAAGGGATCCTCCACAAACAGGCTTTGAAGGATCTTCAGCTTTTCCTGCCCAGTGTAGCAAGATGGGATTTCCTCTGCCACATTTACAGACTAGTTTGTTAAAGAGCTGTGGATTGATTTTGGAGCACAAGTGCCTCTGTCAAGGTGCTGTGCAGGTCTGGAACAAGGGCTATTTCTCTCTTAGGGGGCAAAATTTGTAATAAAAATTTGCATTTTGAAAGTTCTGTGCATTGTCTCAGTGGTACCCTGTCACTTGTTAATATTCATCGCCTTCAAAGAGATTTAGAGAGGGTAGTTCTGAGCCTTTCCTGAGAAACCTACCCTAGGAGGCCATGCATTTGTTCAACTCTGATTAACAGCCATTTGGATCAGTTTGGAACCTGTTGTAAATTAAAGTGTACAGGCAGACTTTATCCTTCTATATTTATTTATCTAGGGAAGGTGAAGGATGGTGAGAAGTGGAGAGGAGTATGGAAGACAGTACTATTTTTGATGGTGATAGGGATGCAGAGAGGTCCATTGTGCAAAGGCTAGGGTGAAGGATTATTCATCTTTGATAGCAGCCTTTTTTTCTGTAGTCTTTGTGTTTAGGTACTGCTGAGAGTGTGCCATCTCTAGGTACAAAGGAGTGACTTAAGGACAGTGTAAAGTGTGACAGAGAATTTTCTGCTTGTGTTTTAAATAGAAAACTGTGACCTTATTACATGAATATAGTTGGATTTAAAAAGCCTGAGAAAATTACTGCTTGAGTAGACAGTCATTGAAAGCTGTGAAGATGAAACAAAACTGAAATTGTCTTTTCCTGTGTTTGTTTTCACTGATAAACTTCATGCATCTTCTGGCAAGAAATTACTGCTCCACAGGAGCATAATGTCTGGCTCTTCTGAGGTGCAGTCAATTCTGTAACGTTTGCACTGCTGAAGTCAATGACACTAAAAATTGACACTTAGTATCTGTTACCACAGTTTTTGTGTTTAATTTAGCCTCATTTCTATCTCCCTGGCAAAACATGAGCTGGTTCTTGCATTGGCTTGTTTCTTTTTTTCAGCTTAGTGGTAACCACACCCAGAGTTCAAGTCCCAGCACACTTTACATTCCTAATTCTTTAACTGCTGAAATACTGGTCAGAAAGTGCCAATAAATTTGTCTGGGGGAGGTTTTTTTTTATCTGCATGAGTCTACAGTGTCTGGGAATGTACTGTAACCTTAACAATCTAAATGCGTCACGTACACCTGTGAAATCCTGATAAAGAAGGTTCTTCAAAGCTCAGCCTGGCACATTTGAAGCATTGTCTGGGTGAAACTCCGTGATTTAGAAAAGCCTTGTAGTACCAGCTCTGAAATCCTGGTCATTGTCCCATGTTGATTTGTCCATGTGAATGTAACAGAAACCCTTCTTGCTCAGAGGACGTTGCTCTACAGAGTATGACATCATATATTGAAGTCTGATTGCAGAATGTCTTCATGCTAAATTGTTACAACTGAATCAGTGTGTTCCATTTGGATGACGTTTAATACGCTGTTCTTGGGAGACTGTGTCCTCTTTTAGCTGCAGAGCTGGACTTCAGAATGAAAATTCATGTATCAGCTGAATGGAAAATCTGTATCTTTTGGTTTGCTTTTTTCTATCATTTCTTTGCCAGTCTGTCTCAGTCAAGGTCAGATTTTACACTGAAGCTGAAAACTGGTTTGAGACAAGAGTGATTTATTAAATGAATTGTTACTGAGGCTTTCAAAGTCATGATTTATCTCTGAGCAGGAGGCCACACTCCTTGTGCTGGTGCAGCAGAGTGATGTTCCCACAGTGCTATCCAGCTGGATTGGCAAGCCGTGTCCTCTTCTGCCAGGAGATGCTCCTTCCTGCCTTTCTGGCTCCCCTCCTCTCTGGGGATGCAGCTTTGCTGTGATCAGAACTGAGCCTGCAGAAATACCTCCATCATTTCTTAATTCCACATGTCAGAGAAGCAGCATATAAAGCATGAAATGTTGCCTATTTTTTTGCTGTAGTGATGTGTGATTTGTGACTGTGCATGGGTCTGGCATCAGGCAGGTTCATCTTTGGAGCTGGCATCCATTCTTTTTGGTCTGTGTTGCCTCTGGGGTGGCTGTGTCCTGAACCCTCTCCTTGCTGCACTCCTGCTCTGTCGGTGTCCATTTAACCAGACTCACAGCTTGTTCATTGTCCCCTCCTTTGATGTCCTTGCTGTCACTGTAAGGTGATACAGAGGGAAAGAGGTTTTTATCACTGCAGTAATCCTCAGACAGCTGGTTCTGCTGGTGGTGAAAAACTACTTCATACTCTCCAGGAGGCTAATGTCTTCAGAATTTGTTGAATAACTGTGTTATGACTGCAGGCGTAATAAGCTATAATTGCAGATAAATGCATGTACAAGTTGGTGACTGACACGATTTCTGTGCATGCATAATGTCCTTATCTGTGCTCTTTTGGGTAGCTCTTGCAGTCTCGTCTCACTTGCTCCACTGTGGCAGAGTCGAGAGGCTTTTTCCCTAGGAAATCTGGTTTTACAATGTTCTGATAACAAGACAGATACACTCCTTCACGTTTGCTATAAAAGATGTGGTTCTGATGGTTTGGTTTGCTGTGCACATGCTATCAAATGTTTTAAAAGTCCTATGGAGAGTGTTAATGGGTTTTGTGGGTTTTTTTGGTATTGCAATGTGCAGAGGATTTTATGGTTCAGCAGTAAGACCTTTTCTCTTCACGTTTGTGTGGTGCATAAAGCGTGAGTTCATTTGAAACTCTTGTGTCAGAAAATGCACAATTTCATTCACTGACATGCCAGGTTTTGACATCCAGCATTGCCTGTATGCGTATAATGTAAATTTGTTTGTTTAGTCAGCATAAGAGCTCTGACCCTGGAAGTCTTTGGCACTGCATAACATTTTCCTACTTGTAAATGTGCAAGCCTTGAGTGGAGTGGTTTGGAGCATCACAGCTCTGCAACAGCTACCCATGAAAGAGAGGAGTTACCCTTTCCCAGGGCAGAGTCTGTGCAGAGGCTGATGCAGAACTGCTCTTGCAGAGTCAGTGTAAGGAGGCAATGGCTGCTGCAGAGCTCTGTGCAGGCCCTAATTCCCCTAAATATTTAATTGCAGGGTGTAGGTTGCCCATTGATGTGTGTGTACTGTGGTCTTTGCTGTCTGTGTGTGCTGCACAGTGTGCTGCTTGTGCAGCCCCTGAGCACACTGGGAGACTTGTCAAAGCTAAGCCCCTTTTCAATGACTTGCCCCAATCATTGCCCCAGGGTTACTCCTTTTCCTCACTGAGGGGCACTTTCCTGCTTGTCTTAATTATGAGTGTTTCTTCTTTCTATTTTAAATAAAATGCTGTATCTTTTTTTTTTTTAAATTGACAGGCAGTCTTGTAGTACACTGTTAGAGGCCATTGATTAAACAAAATATTTGGATTTGCTTATCTAAGTGCCTTTTTTTTTTTACAGAAACATTTAAAAGAATTGCAGTAGGTCAAAGAATCTGCAGATCATAGCTGTGCCTGCTTGTACATACTGAGAGCATCTTGCTTTGTGTGTTTGTGTTTCTGGAGGAGTGGTTTTGTTGTTCTAATTTGGATTATTTTGCAAATTACTTTCTTGTGTCTTAAGTAGTACATGGAATAGAACTGGAATATTTGACTTTTTAGTGTTTCTTCTGACAAGATGTTCTGAGATATAGTCCCACTAGCTTCAGTGAAAAGAACTTTCTCAAATGAATTATAAGAATCTTTCTAGTAACAATTTCTTTCATATTTCTTGGTCCTGGCCTGCAGGTATCTCAGACTTTTTATTAGGGGGAAAAAATAGTCTCTGAGGGAGACTGTACATTTTTAAGCCCACAGCAGTAAATATTTCAGTGCATTATGTGTAGGGATCACCTCAGGAGTTCAGTTTAGAAATGTCTCTGAAGTGTGGATTGTCTGCTGAAGATCAGAGCTGACAAGCATCCACACAGGATTTGAGTTAACAGAAGAAACCAGCTTGGAAGTGGAAGCATAGAGAAAATCTACTTAAAGTGCTGGGCAGCATTTTGATGAACAGAAACATTGTCTCAGCTGTTTGACTAAGAGTTTCCAAATGTTTGATAGTACAGACTTGTTTTCTTGCATCTCATTTCTGTGACCTGATTTCATGTTAAGTCTAAAGATGGAACTCCAGATTTGTAATGGCAATTGCCACGCTGATAGCTGTCTTTAGGAATGTGGCAACAACTAAAAAACATTGGAGACTGCAGCACATGAGCATAAATGAGAAGCACAGTTGTTGAAATGGGTTTAGGAATTCACTTAATCTGCTTCTGTATTTCTCCAAATGCTGTCTGTCTTCTTTTATTCCAGGGACAAACTTTATCTATAAGGATGGGCAGGGTCACAGAGGTATTAAAAGTGCATCTGTTCCATTCTAGCTTGAGGTGGTAAGAAATCCAGGCTTTCCAGTGCCCTCATGTTTGGAGTGCATTTTCTTTGTCTGTGGGCAGCAGCCTGTGCAGTTAAGGTGCACCAAGTGAGTTTTCACACACCCTTCTTAAATTCTACCATTGTATTTTGAGACAAAATAAAAGGCAGGACTTGGCATTTCCTGGCATTTGCTGAAGTCCTAGAACTCCAGTATATTTTAAATGCCCCCCTTTTTTGCTCAGTCATCCCTTTGCTACTCTTTAGGTGATGCTGCTACCCGTGCCTCCCTGCAGAGGATGAGGTGGCAAAGCTTCCTCATCTGTTAGACTGTGGTCTTCAAATTCCTTTGTGTTAATGAGGCTAAAGGCTGGTTTGAAAAGCTTTGCCAGTATGTGTTGCTCTCCAAAGAATGGTTATGCACATCAGCTGTTAGCCCTCAGTTTTCCTAGGGAGGAGAACTAATTTTCTTTCCTGCAGAATTATAAGATTTGGTTATTTCCTGAGCCTTAAATAATGTGCCTTATTGCTTAAACCTTGTTAGCAAGCTTAGACTTGCTGAAGAAGCATTTGCTTCTTCTACTCTTCAACCTGTCAGGTTTTCAGATTATCCTTGCTTGTGTTCTGCTTGTAGAGCCAGGTGGAAAATAATAAAGCCCCTCTGCTTATCTGTGGTCAGCACTGACTGAAAGGGAGAGCTTATCTCTCCTCCCCATGTGTCCTAGAGGAAGCCAGGCTGAAGCAATGAATCCCCATTCCTAACAACAGGAAAACCTAGAATTTGACTTAAAGGAGATGATTGATTGGAGAAAACAAACAAACAAATAAAAAAGACACCAAGTAATTGGGGTTGGTGTCAAGTGGCTGAAGCTGCATTTGTGGTCTGCTGAGGTGTGGCAATGCCCAGCTGCCTTCCCTCTGCAAGTACAGAGCTCCCAGAGCAGTGCTGCACCAGCAGCCTGGTTATGTGTGCTGGGGGTCAGAGCAGCATCCCACAGATTTAATTTTATTTATGTTTTGGAATTTCATTCTGGAGAAGCTTGCACAGCAGGTTTCAGCTCGAGAAGAGCAGAGACTCCAGGTGTGAGCAGAGGGATGGCGCAGGATCTGTACAGGAGCCGCCTCAGTGTTTGTTAACCTTCCTCACACGTCAATAAGTGACAGCAGATGTGATGTTGTATTCCAGGGCATGATTTCAGGAGAGCTGCAGGTTGTGTGGGAGGCATGCCCTTATACAATGACCTTCCTACCTGTAAGCTCTCAAAATAATAATGCACAAGTGTTCAAGAAGGTGTCAAGTCAATTACTGTGTAAGCTTGTCTGAAGCCCAGCCACTGGGACTGGCAGCTGTCAAGGGGGTGCAGAGGGGTAAAAATTGTAAACATAATGGACTTGAGACTGAGGCAGATTTTTCTCCATGCCTTTGCAAAAGCTTTGACTAATGGATTGGTAGTGGAAAAGGTAAAAGAGGAGTAAAGTATCACATCCAGAAGAGCTTGACTGCAAAATAGTGCCTTGTGGCTTGGCGATGAGGGGGATAATATGCAAGATTTTGGGGGTCTTGGATTTATGTAATTCTGGAATTCTTCTCTTGTCTATGGCAGTGTATGTTGCTTGTTTCTATAGTAACTTAAAGCTGTCTAGTTTTCCTTGTCTCAGAAAGCTGTTCCTGAGTGATGCTTTGGAATTTCTCTTCTTTACAATTGAATAATTTGGCCCTTAACTATATAGGTTATCCTGATTCCCTTACCAAACCCTCCCTGCTATGAAAAGTGCAAGTGAGTAGCCTAAGAAGAGTTAGTTACCTATAAGAAGTGACTTTTGCCCCAAAATCTGCAAATATGTTTTTTTCTAGCTTTTACTTTACAGCTCTGAGTATAGGTAGATATTATCTCAGTTTAAAAATTGGGAAAGTCAAGGCATTGCTGGATGCTAATGTGGCTTTTCCCAGAGTCAAACTGTTTGCCTGCACAGCAAAAGACTCTGATCTCAGCTGTTGTCTTCTGATAGTAATGAATAAAATGGTAATTTAGCACATCTATACATTTTAGAAAGTTAAAAAACAATGGAAGAACTTGGGATGTTGTTTGAAAAGCCACATTTCTAAAATACCGTGGCTATTCCCTATGACATGAAAGGAATTGCTGTCCCAGATGGTAAGACACAAAGGGATTTGGTGTAGAGCAGGATTTTGTGCCATGTATTGTCTTAGTAACCATGGTGCCACGCTGTCAAACCTTGCAGAAGAGTTTCCTGGACACTTTTCCAGTGATTGCTGTGAATCACTGACTCTTTTTTTTAGTCAGGCTTTGTACATCTACAGGATCCAGAGAAGTACAAGTTCATGGTGCCAGTCTCATGAAGAATGAACTTCCCAGGTGATACTGGAAATAGGGATATTTTTTGCCAGTTTCCAGAGCAGTTTGCACTCAGAGAGCTGGGATGTTATAAGCAGTTGAATTTAAGTTACTGGAATACTTCTAATTTCCAGCAGTCCTGGAGGCGTGGAAAGTGCTTTCTGCCTTGGATTTCCTGCATGCCAGGACTTCTTTTCTCCAGCTGTCATTCTCAGAGAATCCACCTTCTCTTTGCCATCCGGTCTTTTTGGATTGAATTCTCTGTTTGTCACCAGCTCTTCTAAGCCTTCTATGTCTCCTCAGCTGAAATTTTTGTTCCTAGCCTTGCAGACAGAAGTGTACCTAAATTAGGCTTTAGTCCTCCTGGTTTGCAGCTCTAGCTCAGCACAAAGCTGTTGCCCTGTAAATTAGTTTTATCCTTTATGGTGGAATTTTGATACAATTCTGATGTTACCAGAATCATTAACCACTGCCAGGAGAGGCATTAACTTCCATGCATGTATAATCTATTACACAGCTGACATTAAATGTATTCCCCAGGTAAGGGAGAAAAAGGTTTCAATTCCTTTAATGGGGTAAAAATCTCTGTAGCCAGAAATTCCTGATCCTTTAATGGAATACTGAGGGAACATTCAGAAATTACTGGGATTTGTTTGCTTATGTAGAAGAAAGTTGTTTGATGTTTTTCTGTTTGAAGCAACTGTTTCTGAACTTCTGTTTCAAGGTTTTTCTTCAGTCTTTTCTTCCATTTCTTGTGGACAGTACTTCAGGATGTCTGTGCTCTATTTCTTGCAAGGAATGACGTCCCCAGAAATGCCACTTCTTTTTCCATGTCAGAGCTCTTTTCATCCCTGACTGGGAGCCTTGCTCTGCAGAACCATGCTGATGGGCTCTGCTGTTTAAAGAATGGAAGAGGTTTTGGCATTGGTTGCCATTGGGTATAATACTCCTTGCATCTGGCATGAGAACAGAGGGAAACACTAGCACTGGGAACAGGGAAATAGGTTTGACTAGACCTGTTGTTACCATTTAAAGAAACTAGGCAGAAGGAGTTTGTCCAAGGTGGTTTCCTCCTTCCCTTTTATCAAACTCAATAACCATGGACAGTGGAGAGGGAGAGATTCAAATTACCCAGCAAATAGATAGGGAGTAACTCCTGACATCAAAGCTTCTATTCATGTCTTCTCCTCCTCCTTGCTTCCCTTAAATAGTATATATTTTATACACAGCTTTTGGGCCTATTAATTGAGCTGGTTTTGGAAGGTTCAGAATGGGAATGTGGTGTTTTGGGGCTGGGCACTAAACCACAGAGCTGAGCTCACTGAGTGGTGCCTGAAGCTTTGTGGCCTCAGCCTCCCTTTGCTTGCAGGGCTCCAGATGTGGAGGGCTGTGTGCATGACCCACACTGGCATTCTCAGGATTTCTGTAATGTATGGACAGCAGGAAAAGGAGATTATTAACAGAACTTGAAGGAGGTGAGATCTTCACTGAAAGTGTTCTCTTCCAAGTTTCTTAGCAAGCTGCATAGGGCAGCCTCCGTGCTGGAAGCTGGGTTCCCTGGCCTCTGTGCAGCAACAGGGTGTAGCATTCTTCCCAGCATTTTCATAAAACAAGGATGGAGAAACAGGAGCATTCACATCCAAAAACTCTTCCAGCCTTGATTTTTTGGCACGCCTTGTGGGCTAAGCAAGAGAAGTCTCAGCTTTTAGGAAGGCAAGAAAAAGCTTTACATTCTGTTTGGAGAAAAGCAGTGAGGAAAGGCAAACTTCTCCTCTCTAGAGGGCAGATTAGAGAGAAAATACTATTACTGGAAGAGAGGGATGTTCTAATTCTGGACTGTTCATGTGCCTGAAAGGTGAGTTTGGGTTTGAATAAGAGGTTGTACATCCAGAGGGAAGCTCATTTTGCAATATGGTCATTCCAAGTTTTAGCTGAGGAGTGGACTTTAAACCCTGTCTTTTGAAGGCACAAGCCTCCTTAATGCCAGCTAGTGCCTGTCTCTCCACATTCCCAGTTAGAGGATGGAATTGCCTGTGCTTCCATGTGACAGTCAGTGGTGTCTGCTGCTTGTTTACCACAGTTGGTAAGGAACAGCATTGATCACTCATGTCCTTATGAGACTGTGCTTGGGATGCCAAGACCTGCTGGTGTCCAGTGAGTTCCACCTGTGCCATGTGCCTGCCCTGGAGTGTGGGAGGGAGACCTAAGCTCTCCTGTTTGAGGGTTGCTCTGGGGTTAAGCCCCATCAGGTGCACTGTTGGTAGCTGTGGAGTTAATTCTGTCATTTGCCAAGGCCCCCTGCTGCAGTGACTGCATTGCCCTGATTCTCCAGGGCATTCATCCCTAGTGAGCTGGGCTGCTGTGGCTGTGTTACCTCGTGTCTGTGCCATCCCTCGTGCTAGGACAGGGGCCAGCCTCATGTAAAGCCCCCCTCTGAGAGTGGCTGATAGCCAGTTATCCCTTTAGAAAAGTCTGTGTGCTGCGAGAGTGTTGTTCTGAGATCCTACTGTTACTAAATTTTACATTTCACCCTTGGCTTTTTGCCAGGTCCCATGGGAACATTGGTTTCCAAGAAGCAGTTACAGAAAAGGAATAGTGGCTGCTCTTTGCTGGGGATCTATCAGGCAGTGCTCATCCTTCCCTGGGAGGAGAGGGAGGCAGCCTCTTTGTGGTACTCAGTTAAAATAGTCCCTTGTGTGAGCACTTCAGGTCCTGAGACTCTCACTGTCTTTGCTCCCCTGACTCTTTGTACCTCTTGGAGGCAGAGCAGTGTGTGCATGACTTCAAGGTAACTTCAGGTTTAGTCCCAGACTAAATCTCCAGGCTTGGGAAGAGAGATGTGGCAGTTGAAGGTCCAGCAGTGACTAGCAGAGAACAGGGATGATGACTAAGGAACCCAGTCCTTTGGTTAACATGCAGTTTATGTGATGTCTAGGCCATTGTAGTGCCACCCTTTGGTAAAGCTCAGCTGTGCTTTTTGATTCTCTCTTCTTGTTCCCTTCCCATTTGCCACCATCAGGTGCTGATCATGGGTGCTGGAGAACTGCCTTGTGGCAGAGTTGAACAGAGAGTGGGGCTTGTGCTCCTGCTGGAGAGGGACAGTAACCAAAGGCAAGAGACCCATCTGCTTGACATGGGGCTGAGGATTGAGGGCTTTAACCTTTGAGATGTAGTGGATGGGCACAAGAGTATGCTGGCTTTACCTGGCAAATCTTCACCTTGCTCACTGAGTTCAGCCTTCAGCTTCATGAAAACCTTGTGCTTACATTAATTAATACACATGGATCAGCAGTGCAGGTGATTATGAAACTTTACTTTTTTTCTGAGCTGTTACATTCAGGAGTAATATGCAAGTGGAGTGAGTTATGCTTGGTTTGTTTCTCTTCTCCTCATTCCCATCTGTTAAAAACAAACCCTTAAAAATGAAGCTATTCCATCGTCTTTCATCTCTACCAGGCTGCTGTTAGAAGACAGATTTTCCTTTATAAAGTACTGAGGTCCAGCCCATTTTTATTTTAGGATAGAAGAGGCATAGAGGCTTGCTTCACTTCCTGCAGCTCCTGCTGTGTGTAGCCACTTGTGGTCCCCAAGCCCTGGGCTGCTGATGTGAAACTAACAACTTAAACGGTTGTGATTATTAACAGGAAGAAAGTGCCTGAGGATATTTGTCATCTCTTTTGTGTGAACTGTGTTTCTTCCATTACAACTTGATGTCATTCTCTGTGGCATCTTTAACACCTGCTGTTTTTGTAGTCTACACTTATTTGATTGAAAGCTTCTTGGCCAAGGATCTAGGCTAAAATTTGCTCAAATAGCTCGAGTCTAAGTCTTATTTTCATGAGTTACTTGGGCTTCTGAAGTACCAATGGTCCCAGAAATTCTCCATTTTAACTTACCTTCCCAAGATCCTTTGTTTTTATTTTTAATGTTCTTGATTTTAGAAGGAGAAGTTAATATTTGGGACAGAAAAGGAGCCCCCTTGAAGGTGGTGATTGTTGATTTATGGTAGTGATGTCCTGAACAGGGTTTGCATTGCCACATACAAGTTTTGTAATAAAATATGTGCCCACTGTGCTGGGTGGGTGCATTTTATGAGCTATATAAAATCTGGACTGGGGCATGCCCCGCTCTGAGGAAGTAAAACAAATCCCAGGTTAAGGTTTATTTTTCTGGGGACTGTCTGTCAAACCCTGTTCTTGGGGCAGGAACAAACTTTCTGCTTTATGTGGGTGGATGCCATGCTTGAAATAATTGGCTGCCTGGTCCCATATAGCAACTTAGAAGTAGTGTTTCTGTCTTTCTGCTGTAGTAATATTGACAGGGATCTTGTCTTATCCTATTAATTCTCCAGTATTTCAAACCTATCAAAGTGTGTGAGTCTGTCAGACAGTGTAGTTGTTGTTTAAAATTGCTGCTGAAAACTAAAGGAAGCATTAATGCAGGAAACGTAGCGGCATGCAGAGGTTTTGTAGAGAGCAGTTACTGTGCTGCTGAACAGTATCTGCTCTGTGCAGCTTGCAGTCTGAAACGTCAGAACTTCTATTTCAGGGCTGTGGCAAATTGCTTGAAGCTTTTTAGGGCTGGACCAAGCATCAACACAACACGTCTTCCAAGTTTCTGTAGCAGTCCCAGTAAAGCAGTATCTAAATATAGTGCTGATGTACAAGTGTTCCTTTATTTTTCCCCTGTTGTGTTTTACTTGTTTCTGGTTGTATGTGTATTCCATTTAAAGATGGTTAGGCTTTTCTCTGAAGTTTTCACTCAAAATATTTGACTGTCTGCAAACATGAGATGAAAGGCAAGAGATGAAAATAAATAAATACATTTCCTTTAAAAGGATTGAAGATTCGAGGCAGCTGTGCTGCATGGAGGAGTGCAGCCATCCTTTTTGGTGTGTGCTCCCTTGCTGGCACAAAGATTAGCTGTACATACAGTTTACTCAGTTCAGAGCAAGTATCTGGGCCTGGCTAATCTTTTTCCCTTTCAAAATGGTCCAGTCAAGTCAGAAACCATGGCCTGGATCCTCTCCCTCTGACAGGGGGAGCATAACTGTGAGGATTTCTTCTGTTGACAAGTGATTGATCCCCTTCCAGTAAGAAGTTTATCTCATGTAAGATTTTTGTTTGCTTCCGGACCTGCCTCTGGACTGTATAAGGAGTTTAGGTTGACATAATTTCTAAATCAGTTCCTTGGGGGTAGGTGGGGTTAAAGTACCTTCTACTGCAGTACAAGTTGCTGTGAATTTCTATATCCCCACCTCTGTTAACTGGAATTGAATGAGGCCAAGGAGTCACTGAGGTCTATATTCTTTCTAAGGTGTCTAGTTAAGGTGCCAAGACCATATGTGTCCTTATAATGCATTTTGGCACAAAGTTCTGTTATCTCTTGCCTGACATAAAGGGCTTCTGGAAGCTCAGTGTCTTGAAGATTTTGGATCTTGCCTCAAATATTTGAAGTTTTTCTCTTCATAGTTACAGGCTGCCCTCCCTAGAGCTTCTCTTTGAGTTTTTGGGTTTGTAGAACCGTTCTCCTCTCAAATACTGATTGCAGTGTCAGTTCATGCAGAACATGTCATAGCTGGGGTTTCCACAGCCATTGGTGTGCTGCCAGTGCCAGGCTGCCAGGCCAGCTCATGCAGCACTCAGCCAGAGCAAAGGGCCGAGGCTCAGGGTCCCTGGCACTCGGGGAGCTCCCTCCCATCCCCAGCTGCCCTCGGGGAGCTGCCCAGGGCAGGGGTGTGTGTGCCTTGGGGCTTGAGAGCTCCTGAAAACAGCCCCTGTTCCTGCTACTCCCACATACTTTCCTTTTTAATGCTTTGTTCTCTAGCAAAATGTTGCTTGTAAAGGGGGGAGGGAGGAGATCCCAGGCTATTATCTGCTAAGTAGGTCGTAATTCTGGTAAATAATTGATTTTTTTTTTTCAGGCTTGAAATCAGAAGCAGGCCTTAAGTGCCAGTGTCAGACCACTGTGATTATCACTCCTTCTGGAATTCCAGTGCTTCAGCTTGAAGGATAGTTGTCTGGCTCTTTTGGGAGGGGTGTGCCACTGGAAATAAAAGGAGAAAATAATTCCAAAACCGTATGGAGAAAGCATTTCTTTTGCTGGTGTATTTTTTTTTAAGTTTTCCTACTTTAAACTAGCTCCTGTGAGAATTCTCTGCTTCTGGATTCTGTTATGCTCTGGAATAGCTGCTCAGACTCTTCACCTGTTTTTATTAGCAATGGAATTTGGAAATGAAAGTGTTAACAGCAGCAAGCATCATCATTGGCTGTGTCTGCTCTGTATGTGACTGTCCATGCTGTACTGCTTAATCTTTTAAAATCTTATCCTGCTGTGCAGACTGCTCAGTAGGAGTCTGCTGTGGATTGCTGGGGTTCAGCCTGTATTTTGGCAGACCAAATCCTGCTCCCAGATAGCTGGGACAGCTGATCAGTCTTCTTCTGGGGGGGTGTATATGTGTATATATGTGTGTGTGTGTTTGTGTTCAGATACTTGGTGTATGTATTTTGTAGTTTTAACTCTGTGTCCAGTGTTTCCTTGACAAGCTTTTTCCACCTCAAGGGAAAGAGGTCCTGTGCAGGGATGTGGGGTGCGGAGACACACTCCCCTGAAACTCTGTTTGCTTTGTGACTTGCCTGGGGGTGAGTCCTCCCCGTGGCAATCTTAGCTCCATCATCTGCAGTGCAGCCATAGTGCAGAGGCTGCTCTGGGGCCTGCAGCGGACAGAGCTGTTCTCACAGGTAAGTCCTTCTCCTGCTTCGCCCTCCCCTGCACCAGCTGAGCTCAGCTGCAGCTTCTGGGTGCCCTTGAAGAATGTGGAATGTGTATGTGGCTGTCACAGCTGTCTGTGCAGGCAGCCAGGCTCTGATCCTGCCTGGCTCTGGGTGTCCCTGCATACCCACAGCTCCCCTCGAAATATTGGGGAGCTGCAAGAGCTCAGGTCTTGGCCTTGGTACAGTTACTGAGTGGAACTGCCTTGTGACTTGCTGGGCATGAGAATGCTCAGTCTGCTTTGGGAGCTGCTGTCTGAGCAGGAGCTCTGCTTTGTATGTACAGGTTTGGGTACAGAACAAAGCTCTGGGGAGCACCATCATCTACACAGGTTCTTTTGTCTTAGTTGGGACTGATGTGGTCAGCTTTTCCTTTGGCTGAAATTCATTGGCATTTTAGTGCTTCCCCTTGGCATGGCTTCAAAATCACTTGTTGGCTCATTCATGCTGTGGGATGGCAGGGCTTAATGAAGTGGTGGTGTAACACATCTGTGTTACCAAAATAAGCTCCCTCTTATCCCATGTTTTAATAAAATCTGAGCAGCAATGAATCAGTCAATGATGCTGAAGTGTAAACCAGCATTGTTGGTCTCTGATGAAGTACACCACGAGCTCAGACTGAGAGGTCTTTCCTCTCATCTGCTTTTCAGCTTCTCAGAGAACTCTGGTACCACTGTGCTGCTTGATCTTAAATCATGTCTTTCTAAATTTATTCTTCATAATAATTAGAGGAGGACTTCCACTTCTAAAAGCAGATTCTGCACAGAAGCACACAGTTTGTGAAAAAGATGGTGTGGTATGTCAGCTGAGAACTTCCTAACCCAGTGCAGCCCTTGGCATGTGACACCTTCATCTTAAACAAGTCATTTCAAGGGGAAAGAGATGGGGTTTGTTAATGCTGGTAGGAAGCTCTGTTCCACCTTCAGCACCTTTAATTAAGAGAAATTCCTATAACTACCTTGCCATGATTATGAATGACACAAAAGTGTTTTTTTTTCCCAGCCAGATGACAGGAAGACACCGAGCTTGGGCAGCAGCTGTTTTCAGAAAGGGTTGTCAGTGGTGTAGGCAGAACCATCTGCCTAGCAAGGCATTTAGCTTGGGTTGCTTTTTCGAGGCCAAGATAGTAAATCAATAGCTTATTTTTCACAGTGTTACAAGTAAGATGTCAATGGGTAGATTTACAGTGTAAACAGGAAGAGGGCAGCTACCTTTATTGGCTTCTTAGTGTCCCAGCTGCACCAGTGAGAAAACAAAACAATATTGCAAAAAAAAAAAGCCAAAGCAACTCATCCTGAAAGAGGTTGAAGATCTAGAAACAGAACAGTGTTCTTATCAGATATTTTACTGGTTTTTAAAGAGACTTTAGTACCCCCCACTGCCTAGGGCTGACCCCTCCCTTCCCTTCTCACAGAACTGTCAGTTCAGTTAAACTCTTGTTTGAACAGGCCCTTTCCTCTCCACATGCCAGGACTGTTGGTCTGCTCTAGTTAAATACAGGAAAAGGTGTATATATTAATGGGGAGGGCTTTTAAGAGACCATGGGGTGACAATTGCTCCATTTTGTTTCAGTTAATTTTATAATCTGCTTCTCTGGAGATTCCTGTTGCCAAATGTTGTTTGAAGTGACTGCAAAACTGAGACAACTGTGAAGAGCAAAATAGTAAATAGTATGCTGATCATGATTGGAATTTTCTTCCATTCACCTGGCAGATGACAGAGCCACCCCGGGTATGAAGGAAGCAGCCCTCCCAACACAGTCAGTACATGCAGTTTCTGCTTGCCTTTGTTACTGGGTTGTTTTTTTAGAGCTGAAATGAAGGCTGCAGTTGGAGCACAGCAGTGACCTGAACAGTCACATTTGCTGCATCCCACCTCTGTGCTGTTACGCTGCTGCATTGTGTGGAGAGGATCAGTGAAATGGAATAAAAACTGCTCTGGCTTATAAAATAACACTCTTTCCAGTTATTTTTAGCTTAGCCAGCTCCTACTGTGGTTCACCATGGTCCCTGTAAATGTGATTTAGGAGATGGGGGGGCAACATGGACAGGAACCTACACAGGGGAAACTGCTTGAATCCTAAAACTTCAGCCCTCATAATGCAGGCCCTGCTTTTGTTGGGAAATAGTTTGACTTCCATCTTCTTTTCCTTTCAGCTGTGCATGGTTTGTGGTTGTTTATGTGTTTGGTTTTGCTGGTACTGTTTTTTACCTTATTTTTCACAGAAACTTCTTCTCTGTTTCAGTCAGTTTGCACCTCTGATCTAATCAATGCTAAAGCTCCTGGTGCCTTTGGCACAAGGCCACACATATTCTGAATGTAGCTGCCTGCCCATGTATCTTTGTGCTAAAAAGTCTCTACAGGAGAGCAACCAGGCCTAAAGTTTGCTTTCTGCCTGTTAGACTTGCAGTATATGAGGACAGCTAAACTTGGTGCACAGTCCTGAGTTAGGAGTGGAAAAGAATACTGCAAAGGTGTTCCAGTGTGCTTTGGGGTTTGCTTTGCCAAGGGATCCAGTGGCCTGACTGCTGATATGAACTGAACATGAAAACCTTTCTAACTTGCCTGAGAAAACACAGAACAGGAGAGGACTCTAAAGATACAGATGCTGTAAGGAAAGATATTCAGTTTCTGCTCTAAGGCAGGAACCTGAGGTATTCATCCATGTTATGGGGTGTAATGTGCCATTATCACTCAGTGGTAAACAGTGAGGATGAACAGGGAAAAAAGAAAAGAGGTAACAGGAGTTTCACTGCTTTGGGCCCTGGCCTGCCCTGTGAGCGCTCTCACTCTCTTCCTTGGGTGAGTGGTACTGTGTAATTCCTGACCAAATTTCTCTGTCTCTACCTGTTGATATGGTAAAGATATGGCAAGATATTTGCAGCCAGTCATGCTGGGAGCATACCTCGTTGGTGTATGTGTGTGTTTGCTGTTTAGGGCTCCAAGTGTGGGGGATAAACCGTGTAAGTGCCTGGGAGCACTGGCAGCAGCCAGTGGGACTGGGCACTGCCAGCTGTCACAGACATGCCTTCTGCAGGGGCAGTGGGTGTAACTTTGTCTCCTAATGTTAGCCACACCCCACTGCTTGTAGTGCATCCGGAAATTTACAAATGGCTGTGGAGACACTCTGTATTTGAAAGACCACATCTTGTAAACTGTAACCTGTTCTCCTCCTCATCCCAAGTGGTGTTATCGGTTGGACTCCCCTGTCTGGTTTGTGGTGTGCAGTGGTTGTGCTTCCCTCCCAGTATTTCAGTTTGATTGAAACTGCTCAAAGTGTCAGATGTGTTGGAGAGATGGGAATTTACATCTCTGCTGCCCTGGCCTTGCTGCCTGCTGTGCCATGCACTCTATGCAGCCCTGCCTGGGTGCGAGGTGTGTGGCTCCTCAGAATGCTGAACTCTGGGGCTGCTGACTGGAGTTGCTGGGAGTAAAGATGAGCAGCAGGGAAGTTGTGCTGACAGAAGGGAGATCCTTGGAATTTGCATGCTACAGAGCAGTCTTGTCTGGACTCTGCTGGAAAATCAGGTTAGCTTCCTGAATTTTTCTAGTGGCTCTCAGTAGCTGTAGTGAGCAGCTCTTTCTGTCTTGTGGGAGGATGCCTTAGGTTTCCCTGAGGTGCAGAATGGCCTCAGTAGTCCCAGCTCTCACATTATGGGTGGATGAACACATTATGGATGGGGGAACCTCTTCTGCATGAGCATTAGATCTGCATGGATGTTGAATCTGTCCCCACAAATGCTCCAATGAGAGCAAATGCAACATGTCTCAGTAACAGACTGTTACAAACAGATCAGACCTGTCCTCTAGTCTCTGCATGAACTCTTCATTGAATATATGGGCAGATTAAAGAACTCTGATCTTCTTTTTTAGATGTTTAATGATCTGGGTTTGACACACCTAAAAGATTAAAAGTGGACTGCAGTTAATTCATCTCCTAAAGACTTAAGGGCGCTGTCTGCTGTGGGGATAAAGCTCATCTGTGGTAGAGACAGAAGTTTCTTGGAGGCTGGTTAACATCCGTGGCCTGGGATCCCCTGGGGGAGGGAGGGTGGAGAGAACCACCAGCTGTCTTGCTGCTTCCATATGCAAGGTACAGTGCTTTCTCCTCCTTCCATCTCAAAAATAAGGTGCAGTTCTCAATCTGTACATGCACACACACACACTTGACTGCATGTGAGGGGCTGGTAAGGCAGACATCGAAGCACTGTGTAAAACTTACATGTGACAGGTCTTGTTTCTGCAGCCACTCCATGTGATTGAGAGGTTACTTATTGGAATGGGAGAGCAGAGGATGCAAGCCTGGAATGGATGTTGGTGATTGGGGGAAAATCTGCTGAAATTTTGGATTCAGAAACTCCTTTTTTGCATGCTGCATAAGCTGCAGTTGCCATTCTAGTATCCAGCAATGTATTTTGAAACCTCCCTTCCTGGGGTGCTGTTTCCCTTTTGTCCTGTTCCCTGGAGAGGGTTTCAGGTGTCCTGCAGAAGGGACAGTGCAGCCTGTGTGAGCCTGTGTGTTTACCTCTGGCTTTGAGCCATGGCTGGTCCCTGGGAGTGAGCTGGTTGTGTTTCACTGAGGTTCTGCTTCTGCAGCCCATGCTCCCAGTCAGCTTGTTCAGCAGTGTGGGATCATCCTCTGGGTGTTTTCTGTGGCCAGCGATGGGGGGCCTGGTCTGTCAGCACTGACAGTTGGCTTCACTTCATGTGCCTAAGGGAGAAATGCAGTGTGAGGCCATAGGCAGGGCTGGAGCTAACTTGTGATGCTTTTTATCTTTGTTTTCATCTCATGCTGAAGAATGAGTTTACAAATTAACATGACTTTTTGTTGCTAAATCAATTGGTTTTGTACTTGAGTGGGGGCTGGGGGCTTCAGGGTTCACTAAACATCCTTACATGTAGGTGTACTGTCTTTACATAGAGAAGACATAGAAAGGATGAAGAAAATTGTTTGGTTTGAATCTGTTTAGCACCCTGGTGGAGCCTTTTCTTCATCCCTCTGAGAAAAATCAAGTTGCAGGGATTTGATATGGCAAACATATCTGTTCTTTTGATATTTGAACTTTGTGGCCTGAGGGACAGGCTCCTGGTATAGGTAAACACCATAATTATAATTTGTGGATCTCAGTTTTGTGTGAAAATGTACATATTGAGCATACTGTTTCCTGGGTTTGGATGATTCAGGGATGATGTTTAGCTTTCCATAGCTTGGTTATTGTATCTTTTAGAGAATGGTGCTGTGTTCCCCTGGCACTGCATTCACAGCCCGTCCACACCGATGTACCTCTACATGTGCTCAGCACTGGGCCTGATTCACTGATCCTTCTCCAAGCAGCCTGGCCAGCACTAAGAAAGAAAATGACATGTTTCTGTGTTGTTTATCACCAAGCAAACAGTGATATGTAAAAGCTGCAGCTAAGGTTGGAAGGCACATTAGTAACTTAAAGGTTACAAAGGAAAAATAAAAGTTGAAGCAGTGTTGCATTCTGGTAAGTTATCCCTAAAGCAGCCACGTGTAAATCCCAGGAACTGACTAAACTTCAGCCTGAAGGAAAGTGAAGCAGTGCTTTGCTAATGTTCTTCAGCTGCAGTAGGAGCTTTTAAGTGTACCCACCCCATATCCACCGTGCGTGTATCCTTCCAGTTTGCATTTCTGAGCCATGAACTAGATCTCAGAGCTGATCCAGCTTAGAGGGGAAGCGTCAAAGATATTTTCCTTTGAGCTGGCTGAATTCTTTATCTGGACCACAGGCATCTGTGGGGTTGCAGAACTAAGGGGATAAGAGGGGAAAGGGCAGTGAAGTGGTTTATGGCTTGGTGGGGGAAACCTAAAACCCTATTGCTGCCAAGACAATGCATTGTCAAACTATGGCCTCACACATTCCCTGGCGTGGAAACACAGGGTGCAAACTGCCCTAGCTTCGTTCTGCTCTGCAGCTGGGATGGTTTTGGAGTGAATGTAGACATTACAAACTCGTGCTAGCCTTGGTACCATTCACAAAGAAGCCACAGTGGTGTGGGGCTTTGGCAGGACACACAGCTCCCTTCCCCCTCCAGGATTCTAGGTATTTACTTAGGCAGGCAGGTCTGAGCTGCTGTGGCTTCACTGCTCTTTTAGCAGGATTAGCTGGAGCACAGCTCCCTTGGAATCTTCTCTGCATGCTGCTGTTAAGCCTCTCAAGCAGCTATGGATGTTGTGCTGCTGTGAAAGTATGACACGTGCATTGGAACCATTGTGTGGCTCTGGATTAAACACAGATAATCTTTCTTTTTACTTAGAAGTTAATTTCTTTTACCCTTCCTGCTTTCACATTAGGTCTATGATTTCATATTTCCAAAGAATGAATGCGGCACCCAGCAGGAAGGGTGTAGGCAACAGGACAAGGGAGCAGTGTTGCTGTGCTCTGAGTGCCAGTGCATTTGTAACTGTAAATTTGTTAGATTCTTTCTTACCCCCCCAGCCAGGTGAAATTTGAAGCAGTTTAGAAGAGGGGAGACACAAGATCACAGAGGAAAGGAATATTATGTTTGAGAAAAACAAAAGAAAATGGGATAGAGATGAAAAAGAAGATGAGAGGATGGAAGCAGTAACTGAGGAGGGAAATGCTAGAACAGAGTCATATAAGCTGAAGCAAAGGCTGGGCTGTTGCTGTCAGAATCAAAGGTGGAAGTAAATGCTCGAGCATTTTTTTGCAGAATGTGTGAATTAATGATGAGCCTTTGTAGCCCCAGGTGGTTCACTGCCCATTGTGCTGGTGCAGGAGAGTGGTACTGTAAGAGAATGTCAGAGGGCCAGGGGTAGGAGTAGTTCCTCTTGTGTGCTGAGAGGGCTCATTTCTGTAAGTCACAGCTGCTGCTCTTCTCTATGCGATGAGATCTCTCCCAGGTTACCCCAAGAGGAGGAGAAAGGGCTGTGGTGGTGAGAGGAGAAGCAGGACTCACGTGGAGCCGTGTCCTCGGTGTCTCTCTGGTGCTCTCTCAGCACACCGTGTTGGAGCCCATCCTCCATGTTTGCCTGCCCTTTTCCTTGTCAGCAGTTGCTGTTGTTGCTGTGGTTCACCTTCCTCTGGCCTTGATGATAGAAGCTCTGAGACTGGTTGGCCCTAAAATGAGAATAGGAACCCTCTTAGTGCTCACCTTAACAGACACTGGCTAAGGAACCAAGTGCTCTTGTTTGATCCCATCTGCTGTATCCACTTGCCATGGAGCACAGCAGCACCTTGAGCAGCTGGAAGTGTCAGAGCAGGTGAGCTCCTGGCTCTGATGCCTTTGCTCTGGTCCCTTTGCTCCCAGGTGGAGGCTGAACAGCCTGTGAGCGTTGTGCTGGGCTGAGGAGATCTGAATAACCCAGTTTCCCTGGCAACAGCGGGCTCTTTAATCACAGAGATACAAGGCTACCTCTGTTCCTGGGGTTCAGGCTTGCAGAGTGTATCTGGCTGTGGCAGTACTTCGCTCCTCCTGGAAAAAATGGCAGAATAAAAGCAGGAAGGTCTTTCTGCCTTTGAGATAATTGAAATCTCCATAGGTGGATTTCAGCCCTGTATTCAGCAATAATAGGAAGAAGAGGGATTATAAGTACTTCTAAGCTTTTTAATGTGTGAAGAATCCCTGGAGGATACAGAAATAAAGTTTTAAATTCTGCGTGGAGCTTTATGAACAGATCTCATAGCAGTCTGTGACACTGATAAATTCATTCCTTGTCGAGATGACTTATTTTCTTTTTTATGGCTAGGGAGACAAAACGATTCAAAGGTAGACTGAATCTTGTTGCAAGGCTAGGAATAAATATCCCTCTGAGCTGATCCTCCACCTGGCATTTCCTCCAGTTTCAGGTAAAGGTTTTCCTGTGCAGTAGGAGACAGAACACATTATGGGAGGTAGAAGTGTGAAGCTGTTTTTTAGCTAGAGAAAGTGAGGAAAGTGGAAATACTGTTATTCACTGCAAGCCTTTCTGCTAATGTATTTTAAGTCTGCATTTACTCCCCCACTAACAAAAGTGGAGCAAACTATTCATTTTGAGAGTGAGCACTGGGAGAGAAAAAAATATTCCTGCCTTAATTTCTGCAGAGCAACTTGGTGTTGTCACTGCACGAGTGCAGAGAAATTGCTTTGGATAAGAATAGTTTGAAGAAATTTCTGCAGGAAAAGGGAACTCTGCCTTGAGTAGGCTTGGCCAGCATAAGTGCCCAGTACTAATGTTCCTCCTTGGATAACACCTGCTCAGTTGTCAGTAATAGATCACAGGTTTCTTGGGTTAGAAAGTCCTTGTTCTCAGCAACTCCCATTCAAACCACTGGTTAGCAAATCAACTTGTATGGTGTTTTCTAAATGGTCATGGTCTCTGGAAACCTCTAATATCTGGACCAAAGGTCCTTCCAGAGAACCTTCCAGATACCACCTTCCCTCTGCCCTTTATTCCTGTGATGGTGCTCAGTCTAACAGCTCTTTTGAGGAACTTGAGAGCTCGAGCACAAGGTAATAACTTGAGCCAGGTGGGTGACATAAAACTCATTGAGTTTGTTAAAATAATATTGCCACAGTCCTCCAGCAGCCTAAAGGCCTTGTACAGGCTGTTAGCTGGGTGGCATTTGGTACAAGCTGAGACAGAGGCTCACATCTACAGTGAGTTTATTGTTGGGTTTTCAGTATATTGTTTGTGTAAATTCCCCAGACCAGCTCTCCCTCCTGAAAAAGCCACATAGATCAAGTTTTATTCTGTTCCACATAAAGTTCACATCTTTTACTGAAATGAGTCATGCTTTAACTGAGTTTACTGTGAGGGAGGAAAGTGGGCTTTAAAATGTTACTCCTCCACCCTGCCTTAGTGATGTATAACAGGATTATTAGTATGCTTGGCAGCAGCTGCTTATTATTTTCACAGAACCTGGATATTTGTGAAAACAAGAAATTGGTTCTACTCATGTTGAAGTGTATCTGTTTTTCCTTTTTTGATGGCTTTGTCTTCTATAAGGCTCACTGGCTACTGTAAAGGCAGATCTCGCTTATCTCCCTGGGGTTATTTTTCAGTCTGGGGAGAAGAGTGGCATTCTGTGACTTGTAGCTGAAAGAAGAGGAACAACTCTAGCATTTTGTGGCCAGTGGCCCGTGCATGGCTGTTCCTGTCACACACTGGGCACTTCTGGGTACTGGCAGGTGAAAGTGCTTCACAGGCCCATGGAAATCGTGGTGCAGACACCAAATTTGGGTCCTCTGTGTATATTTCTTTGTGCAGAGAGGTGCAAAGCCTTTTAGCTTACGGCAGAAGGAGCTGCTCAGCGTGTGTCCTTGTTACAGATTTTTGCAGGAGCAGTCTCTGTACACAGCAAATAAAGATGCCATAACCAGTTTTGCCACTCATTTTTCCTGCAGAAGTTCATTGATGTCTCATGCAATAATGGTTAACTTGACTCTTCAAACCACCATCCTTTTCTGCTTGTGTTTTGGATGTGTTGTTTTAGGGTTTTTTGGGGGAGGGGGGACGGGATGTATGGAAGGGAACAGGGTGGTGGTTTGTTTATTTGTTTAAGGGGTTAAGCTCAAAATAGGAGGAGGGGCAGCCAACAGAAGATTTTATTTTTGGCAGTAGGTTGGGTCACTTGACATGTAGGACCTTTCTTTCCTAAGTCTTCTTGTTGCTGAGAGGTATGGAGAGAGTTACAGTTCTCCCCTGAGTTGTGTGTTACCTGTCTTTCCTAAACAGAGCATCACCTGCTCTGGGTTGGCAGAACCCCCAGGGTCTGTTACCCAGTAGTTCCTAAACCCAGACTGGTGACTTCTATGGGGCCCGTGAAAGGATTTATTTTGATGCTAATGCTTTTGAGGGAAAATGTGAGGGAAAGAGCTCTTATTAAATGACCACTAATGCTAGAAGGGACTTCACCTTTTAGGACTTAGAATCAGTGAAATGAACTTTTGGTGACAACGTGCATTTAATTATATTTACTCCCCTGCTTGATGCGTATTGAGGCATGGCTGGCTCTGGGGTTACTGCTGGCCAGGCGCAGCAGCTGGGAGGCCGCGGGTGTTGCCAGCCCGTGCCCTGCCCAGAGCAGCCCGTTCCTTGTGTTTTGCAGATGCCCCGTTCGGGGGGACCCCGCCCGGCTACGCGTTCGATGCGGACCGCGCCGAGGAGCAGAGGCGGCACCATGACATGATGCCCTACATCGACGACTCGCCGTCCTCCTCGCCCCACCTCAGCTCCAAGAGCCGCGGCAGCCGGGACACGCTGTCCTCAGGCTCTCTGGAATCCACAAAATCCGTGAGTCCTTCCCTGCTTGTGCACTCCCAGAGCGCTGGAGGCTTGCGAGGGGCGGCCGGGGACGGGCGGGACTGCGGGCAGATCCCCCGTGATACAGCACTGCCTGTGCATCATCGTTTAAAGCTAACCTGGCTTGGGCCGATGCTAGACCTAAACTTCAGGGGTCTGTGGTGTGTAGATGATTTTTGAGCCCTTTGTGCACTTTAGTGGAGAGAATTTGTGACTAATTGCAGTTGAGAGGGTCTCTAAATAGCAGATATTTTGGAAAGGGGACTGTGGAACAAAACACGTTCATACATCTCTGCATGTGAGTTGTCATTACCTTCCACAAGGAAAATAAAAGTTCTTTTCAGGTAGGTTAAGGGTTTTGATCAAGCATCTAGAAGACCTATTTCCTTCACTCTGTGAAAATGGAATAAAAAGAATTAAAACTGCCAGCTGTGAAATGGTGACTTTGGGTAGGAGATGGCCACTACTTGTAATGGATTTGGCTGTTCACTAAATAGTTGTCTATATAATCAGTTATCATAGATAAAAAGTACAGAAGGGACTGCCTTGCCTGACCTGTGCCTTAACATGGCCCTTCAGTTTGCCTTGCTTTGGTTTTGCCTCAGGTTCAGTAGCGTGGCTATGGCTTGGAATGTCAGGAAAATTTCTACTTTTGTTTTTACAATAGCCTTGGTAGTGGGTCGTCTGAATGCCTTGGTAAAGAATTGTTGGCTCTGCTGTCCTCACAGTCCAAAATGTCTTAGTTTCAGCTTGGATTACTCTCTTTGACTTTCAGCCTTTTGTTTCTTTTTATCCTTTTGCAATAGATTGCAGAGCACTTGAGTCTCAAGTTGCTGTTTCCCTGAATATCTTTGTCATTTTCAAACTTTCAGGTTCCCCAAATCATTCATAAAAACGTTTAATAGCACAAAGCCAACTGTCACTTCCTTCCTACAGTACTTCTAAGAAAGTGTGCCAAACAACCTTGAATTCCCACATTGTAAATAACACTTTGAAATCTCTCATCCAACTGTTTTAAATTATGTGTTGCCTTTGTATTGTTCTTTCCTGTTAATTAAGATGTCATGGAAGATAATTATGGATATTTTAGAGATACCAGTGTATGTGTAAATTAACACCATCACCATTATCAGGCAGTTTTATTTATCTTGCATCAAAAGGCAAATATGAGAAGTGGCACAAACCATCAGTGCTCACTGTTCACTGTACACATCCTTCTGCTCTCTCTTGGTTACTGTCACAGCTCTGCTTGCTTCTTCCAGGATGAGTTCTGGGTTAAGAATCCTTCCTGATACAGCATCCTCATTCTTTCTCATTTATAAAATTCATTGTCCAGATCTCTTAAAGCATTATCAAGTAGATATATTGTTGGTGTTTGCCTAATTTTATTTGACTGTAAAGTGTGGGATCTAATGAGCTGCTTATGTTTTAGTGTATTAATTTTGAAATGTTTTTTTATCTCTCAAGATGAGAATTCTTGAGATATGTAAGAGGCTTTTGAATGAAGAAATTATCATTAGTAAATTCAAAAAGCTCCAAAACCATTTTAATATTGGCTTGAGATTTCCAGGTTGTGTTTCTCAGGATGAAGGAAAAACACTGTGACTACACATGGCTGAGAGTTATCTTCAAAGAGCCAGTTATGATAGTGCCTGTGACTGGAGGCCTGGAAGAGACACTGCCTCATAGTTAATCTTATTTGTTTGAATATTGCCTCATAAGCATTTGTTAATTTAAAAGTTACTTTAATAGTGCTTAAAGGCTGCTTTTTCAAAAATAATTTTTAACATAGATTGCTCCTTTCTTTCCTCTGACTATAAAAAGATGTTTCATGGATTCCAAAAGGAAGAGGTGTCCTGATACAGATTAGACTTCTAATTGTGAACCTCAACTGTTTCAGTTGATCCTGTCTGTAATCAGTCGTCAGATGACAATCCCTGGACAGTCTATGACAAGGAGAAAGAGACTAATTTATATCCAGGTATTTCCCAAGCAAGTTAAACTCTGTCCTCCTGAGCTGTTCGATGGCTTTTGCTGAGCTATGTTTTCAGCTACAGTGGAAAAGACATCAGTAACAAAATTAAGTGTCAAACACAGCTGAGCCAAACATGTAAAATGTGTTGGACCAGAAATACCAGGACATATGTCTCTTCTAGTTTCTTTTGCAGTAAACTTGATTAGCAGAAAACATGTTTTGTTTAGATGTGTTTGCTTTTAAAGTCATCTTCTTGCCCTTTTACTTTTTCATTAGGTTCCTGCAGTTACTTCTGAAAATTTCAGATTATTTTAATGACCAGAGTCTGGAAGTGAAGTGAACTGTACAATAACACAATGCATGCACTACATACACCATGACAAACCATTAAGGTTGTGAAGCCATTCAGAAGTTAAGAAGTCCTGAATCTTTATGATAACTTTGAATTACTCACTTGTCCCATCTTTCCTATGGGCTCCTGCACTGTGCAGTGGATATAGTGAATGAGACTCACCAGATTCAATATTTCTAGAGCTGCACCTCATTGACAGGACACTGCAAACTCTGCTCTGGGTACAAATTATTCATTTCCATTAACTCCAAATACAGCTGGAACACCACACAGGTCTTAATTGTCCTTGCAGTGTTCCTGTGAGATAAGAGGATGGTGTGTTCACTAGCCACAGGTGATCAGGGCAGACAGGTTATAGGAGAAGCATCTGCTAATTTTGGGTGCTTAATGTGAGATGAGTAATGTTCTGCAAAATCAGGTTCTGACTTTTAACACAGCTTTCTTCACATTAAAGAACAATTCCTTTAATTTCACTTTGCAACCAAGAGTTCACAGCACTCCAGTCAGGCACCCAGAAAACAAAAAAAAATGTTGCAAACAATGATATTTTAAATTTATTTTTTATAAATGTGAATCTATGTAATTCACTTAGCATCACACAAACATGGCAGCATTTTGCTGTGATGTTCATCTGCCTTATCCATGACAGGTCTTGGGGACTGCATTGTTGCTATCTGAATATTGAGAGCATTTTGCTCTGACTTGTTTTACAGGCTTCCTCTGGGCTTTGTATTTTTCTGCCAAATGTTTGACTGAGTTCTTCCACCTCCCTAAAGCAGCTACAGCCCTTGGTTGGGTAGCACATCAGGGTTCACCTGCTCTGTCCAGCCATCACAGAGGAAGTGCAGAGTGCCCAAAGCAGTGTCTCTTGCTAGAAGAGAATGAAGAGAAACCTCCTGGACTTGTTGTGGAGGGGCTTCCTGCTGTTCCCTCAGTGCGCAGGGCAACCAACTCCCAGCATGTTCTGTTCCAAGAGTTGAGGGTTGCAGTTGACTTCAGGGGTTTGTTGTGTTCCCACTTTGTCACCTGTTTTCTGATCCCTGCTACCACCTGCAGGAGGATGAGGAGGCGCTGCCTGCTCTGCCCCCAGACTGCGCCGCTTGAGCCACCGCTGGTTACTGCCCCTGCACCCGATCCCTGCCACTGCACTGCTGCTGCCCAAGGGGAGCAGGAGGCTGCACCAGCAGTAATTGTGTCTGTGACCCAGAGAGGGACAGGCAACACAGACATTTGTAGTGTGGATCACAGCAGCCCTTGACTTGTCGTTTTTGTGGAAAGGAGGCTTTAACAAATGGTTGTTGGGTTGTGGGAGCAGGTTGGGTCAGACCCTTTCTTCTGGCTCCTCTGGAATCTCAGGCTGGGCTGCTGATGCATGTCCTGCCATAAAACCAGTGCTTTTGCCAAACCTTGCTCTGAAGCAAGCCTATAGGGAGAGAGGAAAAAGGAGAAATAGGTTCCACTAATGCTTAAGTTGTTTGTTTATTTAACTTGAGAAATGATTTAATTTTCCCAAACTTTCCTTTCTGTAACAGCTGAACTGTTGTGATTGAACTTTACAGAAATTCTGGAAACCTCTCTTGGAAAATGTCAGTCCAAATATTTGCCAAATTAGACAGTGCTGGTAGCTTCAGAAGGTGTCAGACTGTTGGTAAAAAATAGTGATAATTCACTCCCAGAAAGAGAGAGAATGTGTCTGTCTTTCCCGTACAGTGAGGGTGAAGAGCAGAGGAAAATACCTGGGTAAAGTTAGAGGAGGACAGAGGGAGAGCTTGCTACAGTATTCTTAGTCCACAGGAAGGTGTTGGGACAGCTGGAAAATCAGTGACTGACGCCCTTCAGAAGAGAAGAGTCAGTGCCAGGAGTGTGGGGTGGGAAGCTGCAGCCGGGAGGCTAAAGAAGGCTGGGACAAGGGGGAAGCTTCACTCAGTGCCATCCTGTTGCTGCTCCTCGTGTGAGGAGAGGCTGCAGCCCTGGGCAGGGCAGCACTAAGAGAGGCTTTTCTGCCGCTCACCAGCAGAGGCAGGCTCAGAGACCTGCGGGGGCTCTGCAGGGGTGGGGACAGGGCAGGGCAGGCAGGGGAAAGGCAAAGCTCATTCCACCGCCCCAGGAAATGAGGGGAGTCCCTTCTCAGGAATTTAGAAAATGAGTTTTTGACAAAGTAGATCTCTCCAATACTTGCATATATCAAAGCAAGGGAGGCAGGAGTGCTAAAGCTGAGCAACTCCTGTTACTGTCTGTGCTGTTTGGAGGAGAAATTGGCTGGTATTTACAGACTTTCAGGTAGAATTTCTCTTTCCTTTTCTGCTGTGCATCCATGGTTGGTGCAGCATTGGCAGCCATTGCCTTTCCTCATACCAGATCCTTTTGTTCCTGCAGTCTGCCAGCTCAGCAAGAGCAGGGCTGTGGCAGAGCAGGTTGTGGATTTTGCTCCTAGCTTGGTCCCAATGGGATGCAGAGAAGCTGACCTCTGAAGCTACAGCAGTAAATGGGATTACTGCTCTTCTTGGTACTACTCTTGCTGGCTTGTCCTTCCCCCTTCAGCATATCCAAATCATTCTCCTTTCTTCCTCTCAGTATTTGAATTGGTTTGTTTGTTTTGTTTTACTGTCACTTTCCCCTCACCACCCCCAACAGATGCAGTTTTTCCTTTTTATTCTCCACTTCTTTGCTCCTTAAGGGCTCTGCCTGGATGTACAGCCCTTCCTGAGGAGAGCTGGCACACCAGTACTGATGTTATAAATAATATTGGCTCCTCTCCCTGCTGCTTCCCCTCCCCACATGGAGCACGATTGGCTTGATTACAGAATTTGCCCTCTTTAATATCACCAAGACAATGAGACACCTCCAGCAGAAGCTTTCAAACATATTTACACTTTAAAAATTGAACTGAATATTTTTCTCCTTTTTAGGCTGTCAGCTCCTGTATGAGATTGTGAGCTGTCCTTACAGGAAACCTTGTCTTTGAACACATTCATTGCATGGTGTATGAACACCCTGTACCAAAAGAAGAGTTAAAGTGCCTTTTATACGCCCACTTTGAATCCCCGATTCTCTTTACAGAGCTGTGCCAGCAGCAACCTCTTTGCAAAATCTTACGTGTTGTGGTTTTTAGATTCTTAATCTGTGCTCTTTTAACATTTGCAAGAAAACAATTACTGCTGTTAATTTAAACAAGAACCAGGAAGCCCTGAGTTTTTTAAACAGAGTCAGGAAGAGCTGAATCTGTCTAAACCTTGGAGCTGGTGAATGTCAGCCTTACAGTAATTGAACACAACATGCCATGCCAACCTGGTTAGTAAACTAAAGTACTTGGGCTGACAAGCTGTAAACACATTCAACACAGCCATGGCCAGGGGCCAGCCTGTGTGCTCTGATATCTCCAGAGCCTCCAACCCCTCTCACTGGCTGTGGTTCAGGTTGCAAGATTGCACTGTGAGTCAATGTTTTTGGTTTTTGAGGCTTTGGAATAGCAAGAAGCACCGCGTAGTTGAGAAGAGAGAAGAACACCAGGAGCTTTTAGGCATGAGATACCTGTGTAATTTCCTGTAGCCTGCTTTCCACCTTCCTTATTGTTTTGGTGTTTTTTAAATGTAGGTCCTGAGAAGTGGGAGCAAAGCAGTGATTTCTTTCTTGTTCAGATCTGGCTGGGTGCTGGGTCCTCACAGCTCCCATGGCAGGGAGACAGGAATGCTCTGAGTGCTGCTGCCCTGGTACAGTCCTGTAAGATTTATTCTGAAACATGTGGGTAGAGGGGTAGTCAAAGGATGGAAGGGCAATGGAGAAAGGCTAGCCATGGATGCTGGCGTCAAAGAGGCAGGGACAGTCAGAGCATGAAATACTAGTCAGACTTGTACAAGTGGAAAACAGGCTAACCACGCTGGGTAGGAAGCATGGGATGGACTGCTGACCACCTGGCACTCCCTGCTGAGTGGTTAGAGTTTGCCAATACAGGCTGCTCCCACTTCCTGCTGGGAACATCCCATCTGCATTTTGGTAATAGGTGTGTTTTCCTCATCCTCTGTGATCTGGTAGATGTGGTACCAGCTCCTCCACTTGCCACCAGCAGTTCAAAGATTTCAGACTGCTCCCTTCTTGCCAGGGTAGGGGAAAGGAGTCCTCAGCCTTGGCAGGTCTCCCTGTACTGGTGGGGAGCTTGATACCGATGCCCAGGATGTTCCCTCTTAAGTGTCCTGTCTGGAGTGCAGGAACAGAGGGGCAGTGAGGCTGTTGGAGGCACAGTGTTGCTCTTTGTTTCCCTCCCGTGCCAGGCATGGGCAGAAGTGCCCCTGGCCCGGGGTGCATCACAGCTTGGCTGCTGTGATGGGTGGGAGCACAGTCCCACAGCGCCTGCCTGCTCACTGCTGTCCTGTCCTGGGTGAGCAGGTGAGCCTCTTCCCAGGTCTGCAAGCGAGGAATGCTGTGATACCAAGTAAGACATTTACTCCTCTTCCTCCTGATCTTGGCACCAAGTGAATTTCTGAGTCTCCGAGTACATTTCATAACAAGTGTGATTTAAAAGGGCCCTGAGGCTGAAGAAGCACTGGGGCTGTTTTCCAGCTGTTCCTGGTGCTCCCTGCAGCCGCAGCTGACACTGTGAGCAAAGGCCTCCCTCAGCAGGAGCTCTTGTCAGGACACAGCTCCCGGGAGGAGCAGGAGCAGCAGCACAAAGCACAGAGCAGCGCCCTGGTGCTGCATTGATCCCTGACACAGCAGGAGCAGGGGATCATCTTTTCACGCTGGAGGAAGCTGTATGTAAATTCGAGGTACTGCATTGGACATCTTGTAATGTGCCTGGTGATTGCTGGATAAACTCCCCTGAGGGTTTCTTCAGCAATTGCTGTGCAGAGCATGAAGCAGCCAGGCCCTGCCCTGTGTCCTGGCTGGCTGCGGCCGGGGCTGGACTTCTGCAAGCATCACACTTGGAAAAATGCCCCTGTTAAAAAAGGGTTAGGACAAAACTGTGGACTTTGCACAGTGCCCTTGTGGTAATGGCCAGGAAGGAAGGCCCAGTGTCCTGGGAGATGTTTGTCTCTCTGAAAGCACATCTCTTTTAACGGGAGGAAATTAACATTCCGGCAGAAAGTCTCCGTCAGCTGATGGTGCCCAGCAAGAACTGGCTTGTAAATTAAAGCTTTTACTTGTGAAGAGGAAAACTGTTCTCAGTGCTATAAGGAAAACTGTTGTGCCACTGTGGTGATGGGGAAGTTTAAGTCATTTAAATAACTTGTCATTGTGTGCTGCTCTTTACAGATGTTACAAACATACCCAGCTGGTTTTTAAATCCTCACCTCCTCCAAGAGAACCTGGTAAAGATAATTATAGTGCTGTGTCAATATTGACCAGTTACCTCATCCTCAGCAGTGAGGACTTTGGAGCACTGTTAGTTTTTCTCAATGCTTCTTTGTGTAGCTGCACTTTTTCTTTTGTAAGTGTTGTAAGAAATCTTTGGAAACCAAGAGCAATTGTGTTTTTCTTGCACCAGGGCTGCCACATCCCTTCCTCCTTGGATGAAGGCAATCTTTGTTAAACGTCTTGGGGCTGCCTATCTTCATTACGTGTGTGTACTGTGCCTTACAAAGTGCTCCATGAGCCGGACATGCAGGCACTCCTTGCACAGAAGCCATAGGGAATGGGCACAGCCTCGTTGAACATTTCTGGGACAGTCACACAGGTGCTCTGTGGATGCACAGAGTCTGGTGCAGTGTTCACTTTACCATCTAGTTTGTCACTGGTGTTTTTCTGAAATCTTCTGAACTGGTGAATTACAAATTTCTGCCTTCTTTGAGATGCCCTTTCAAGATTGTAAAAGGTACTGTGGTTCTTACTGAATGTCACTGAAGGATGGGATGCAAAGAGAAGTTCTTCTTTCCATGTAGTACCTACCATGTGTGTAAATCTTACTCATTTCCTTAGAACAGCTTCTGTCTGCCACTTTTATTTAAGAGGTGGTGGTGGTATTTGGCACCTCACAAAATTTTTATGAAGTAGTTGCTGCAAGTCTTTTAGGCTAGAATATAGCTTGTGAAATTTAATGAAACTGTTCAAAAATCAGGATGGTTATTGATGAGACAGAATCCAGAAATATCTGGGAGCGTGAGGATCTGTTTCTTTCTTTGTGTTGTGCGTGGGCTCAGAGTCACACTCGGGATGTGATCATTCCTGCAAACTGCACCTCTAGCCCAGGTACCTCATCCATACATCTGCAGGGGACCCTAAGCTAAGTGGAGCTTTTTGGGGGGCAGCTATAGGGCTGTATGTTCAGTCACTAGGGTGGAGTGTACTGCTCTGCTTCCTGATCCTCCCACTGTGAAATCAAAAGCTGAAGATTCCTCGGGATATTGAGAGTAGGATGGAGCCCCAGAAAACCTACCCAAATCCTTTGAGAAGTATATACCCTTTCAGAGCCAGCTTCTGACTCTATTCTTAGAGACATTTAACAATGTAAAAAGGTTGCAAGAGTTTTAAAATGCTATTTCTGTGAAAGACAGAAATAAAAAAGAACTGGAAATAGGACTCTAAAAGGGGGATGTTTCTCATTATTTATAACCTTCATTGCTTGACCAAATTTTTCTAGAGTTTTTGGAAACACTCAGTTTCACTTTATCAGGTTAAATGCTTTTTCAGGTAACAGCTTTGAGAGGAAGGATAATTGAAATTCAGCAGAAAGGATTACTGCTTCTCTTAACACTTCATGCCAGTCTTCCCCATTAGCCCTTGAACACAGTTATGTGGGGCTTTTTCTCCCTTCTCTTTCTTCAGTTGTTTTGGTTAAGAACTCTTTCATGGAATCCCAATAAGAAAATCAATATGTGCTTTCCAAGCCATGCTGATTATTCCATCCTCTCACTAAAAATAGACACTGTGTGAGCTGGCACTGAAAAATAATTTAGGGAACAGTAGAGAGTGGGAGAAAGAAGAGCCCTGTGGAGCCAGGGCAGGCTGTGACCGCGGCATGTCCGTGCACACCTGGGCAGGTGCAGAGGAGTGATCCTGTCTGCTCACAGAAACACAGCTGAGAGAGCTCCCCTGGGAACAGGGAGGGGATTCCACAGAGCAGGGCCCTAAGATTTGTTTAGGAGGATGAATTCTGAATTTTTCAGTTCCATGTTTTGAATTTTGTGAGTAGGTCTGGGACCTAATTGAGGCACCACAGTTGGATGGCTAAAGCTAACACCTGTGAAGAATCTAAGTGGTATCAGTTGCTGGTAAACAAAAATTTCTCTAATGTTTAATGTTTGCATATTTCTAGAAACAAGATGCTGAGCACAGATGGATTTTTTTGTTTGATTTTTAGTCTGAAAGTAAACAAAAAAAACAACTATGCTCTGGTCAACTGAAAGGTCTTTTACTCTCCATCCTCATTCTTAAGGTTTTTTCTTACTCTCCCTGCAACCCAGTCTTTTTAAAATTTTTTTTTTCTCTTAAACAACTTCTTTGCAGAGTGAGCCAGACCTGGAGAAGGGCCTGGAGATGAGAAAATGGGTCCTGTCAGGAATCCTAGCCAGTGAGGAAACCTACCTGAGCCACCTGGAGGCCCTGCTGCTGGTAAGGCTGGGGACAGATGCCAGTTCAGACACTGGTACCTGAATTTTCACTGCTGCTTCTATCCAGTTTCCCTGAACTTCACATACCATGGGTTACAAGTTGCTGAGTGCAAAAGGTACCTGTTACTGCTCCAGTAGAGAGAGGGGCTTAAAGGAAGGCCTGGATGTAGCACAGTTTGGGAGCTGTTAATGTGGTAGTGTCCAGGAGCTCTGTCTTTAAGTATCCTGTGCTAATTATTACATGTTGCTGTACAGTTGGACAGAGATTAGGGAGATGGAGTGCAAAGGGATTTTAATTGCAGCATTAATACCCAAGGAAAATCCACCTACCAGGGGTGGCTGATCCCCATGAGAGAACTTGTTCATGTCTAGCTTTCAGAAGTTAAGTGAATGCAAATCTCACTTTTTAGTAGGATGAAAAATAACTCTATGGAGGGATGTGTTGCAGTGTGGCAAAGGTGATGTTCGTGGTTCACATAATTATTTCCTGCTTTCCTCATTTCAGCCTATGAAGCCTTTGAAAGCTGCTGCCACCACCTCCCAGCCTGTGCTGACCAGTCAGCAGATTGAGACAATATTCTTCAAAGTGCCTGAGCTCTATGAGATCCACAAGGAATTCTATGATGGGCTCTTTCCCCGAGTGCAGCAGTGGAGTCACCAGCAGCGCGTGGGGGACCTCTTCCAAAAGCTGGTGAGAGCTGCCACCACCAAAGGTTCTGCTACCCCTCACCCATCTCACAGGAGCTGCAGGTTCCCTTTGGTGCCTGCAGAGACCACAGGGATCAAAGTCTGTGGCTGGAATAGATGAGAGGTTTCTCACCTCCTCACTTTGCCACTGCAGTGGAGGCCCTACAGCAAAAGTGGCTCTTTCACTGTCTTTAATTAAAGACTGCAGCAAGCTGTGGTGGTAAAATAAATACAGTTTCACATAAATGTTGAATCTCCAGGGTTTCTGCAGAGCCCTCAAAGCATTTCCTTTAGATGACAATGGGAGAGTGGCAGTATTACAAAGTGAACTTAACACCAACAGTGAAGTGTTCCTCATTCCTGTTGAACTCCCCCACAATCTTTCCCTCTCTCTCTGGTGCTTTGCTCTACCTGGTGCTGATTTATGGTCATCACATTTGGCTTTGCATTTCTGCCACTGTCCTGGCCTTTCTGTTCCCCTTGCTGTTATGCTGATGCAGTCAACCTGCAGCTGAGAATCCTCCAAGCGACCTCAACAAAATTCTCTGAGTGCAGAAAAGGACAAAGATATACAGGATATTCCTGAGGCTGAATTAAAATTGCTGAGTTTCTGAGCCAGATGACAAATTGTTTGCATTCTAGGAGGATTTTTTTGCCCCTTTAGCCTCTCCCCCAGCATGTGCAGAGAGCAAAGGATTAAAGGAGCTGTTTTTTCCTTTTTAGAGAATAAGAGAAGCTCTGCATTCCTGAGGTGCCTCTGGTTCTCAGGGTAGGAGTGACATTCCAGTGAGGGGTTTATTGGCTGGGGAGTGTGCTGTGCCAGGGTCAGTCAGTTGTTAGCAGCTGTGTAGCCCAGCATCAGCCCCATCCCCTATGGAGCAGGGGGAGCTGCCTGGAAGATGATGTTTTGTGTACATGCCAGCAGCTCAAGATGAAAATACAGGAATCTGCTTTTCACTGCCAGCATGTTTTAGCCAGGAGGGGTCAAGTTGGTGCCTTGGTGAATAGTTCATGGTATGCAATTTGAGCAGCTGGTTTGAGAGGACAAACCCAGCTGCTGCTGGGCGCTGAAGCAGACACAGAAGGCTGCTGGAAGTGGCAGCCTCACAAGCTGCACCAGACGTGTGGTGCAGCAATGGGAACAGCACTAATTGGAGAAGAAATGAATGTATTCCTTGGCAGGGCTGTCCAGCAACCCTCTGCTCACTCACAGCTACTCTGGCTTTTGTTTCAGACCATTTCTCATTGTTGGCTGATCTTGGGTACAGGAGTTCAGCCCTTCCTCTGCTCTTATATTCCCCTGATTTTTCTGCACTTGTGACAGAATCATTGACTTTGTTGGATTAGCACTGGAAACAAAGGAACAAATTGCCCTGGTGCACGAGGCTTTGAGCTGCCATAGCAGTTTCAGATGGTTTGGTACAGCATCAGTGGGAACTGCAAACTCTTTGCTGGATGAGATAAAGCTAATAATTCTTGGCAGGCACTGGGAAGCAACTAGATGAGAGAGGCAGCGAGAACATCAGGCTTTGTAAGGCATCTCTACTGGATGTACATCAAATCTTTGGGAGCAGACTGTTTGCTCGTGGTCATGTCATGCAGTCTGATGATAAACACTGAAATATCCAGATGTCCCTGGGGACATTAATTTTCTGTACTCTCACGCAAAAAACAGCACAGTAGATTGAAGTTACAGATAGTGGATGCAAAGAGTTATAGAATTTCATGTGTTCTGGCACAAAGTACAATCTATTTGCAACATCAAATTGACTGTTATTACACCTTTTCCTGTTGAGAAAAAGAAAAGATGCCAGGCATGTGGGAGTGAAATACACTTCTCATTTTTGGGGAATATATTGTACATTTTTTTTTTTTTTAGCTAGAAAGGAAACTCTTTAGAGCTGTTTTTAGAAATGAAGAAATATTTAGCAAACACCCTCACTGATAGGCCTCAGAAAGAGAAAAAAAATATATCCAAAATCCAGCTCTTTCTACCAACTCTTGTTTCATTTTCAGTGTGTTCTTTTTAATTGAAAAAAAAAATTAAACCAGCATGAAAATGGTGTGTGAGCATTATTGCTTTGACTGGAAGCTCAGTTTTTAATAAAAAGAATGTCTTTGTGATGGCACATTCAGAAGAGGAAAACGAAAGCTTAGAAAGACTGTTCAGGAGTAGCAGAAAGTGAAAGAGCTGCATGGGAATGGAGAAACTGGAAGGCTCTGCCATGTTAGCTGGCATCATCCAAATGGGAATGGCATAAGCCCTGCAAATGGTCAGTAATTGTGACAGCAATGTCTTCACAGGATTGTTTCTCAGTGGCAAATACAGATTTCATTCTCTGCATGCTGCTGGAGTCATCCCTGGTATAAGTGAGCAGAGTTTTCCTCAGCTTCAGTCAGAACTGTGTCATTTTGTATGAGGGTTGAGATTGGTTTCTAGTCTTTCAGTAAAATGTGACTTAGGCAACAGCTCCCTGATTGCCAGCCTCTGTTGATGAAGTTTGTGCAGGGAATGTTGTCCTGACAGGGATTTTTTCTCTTCCCTCACCCCTTGCACAGAGGTCCCCAGAGAGTGGGGAGCACAATGGTTATGAGAGCAGCAGAGGGAGGAGCAGTGGCTGTGGGGGAGTTCCCTGCTCTGCCTCTTGCCCATCTCTGGCAGCAGGGGCAGGGTGAGTGCAGCAGTGCTGAGGGGGGCACAGCTCCTGGCAGTGTCTCCTTCCTGCACCCTTGGCTGCTGCCTGGCACTGCAGGCTCAGGCTGCCCAGGTGTGCCCAGCCCAGCCTGGCAGCTCTGCAGCACAGAGCCAGCTCTGCACTCCAGACAAGCTTGGAGGCTGCCCAGGGATTTCCCATGCTGGATCTTGTGTTCTCTGGCATGAATATGGCTGCAGTTCCTAAGTCAGCAAATGGGATCAGTGCTAAGACTGTGATAATAATGACTTACTGCTGCACTCTGAGGCCTGTTCCATCCTCTTCTGGACCAATTCCATATTCCTTCTGCTGGAAAAACTGCCATTTTCTGTCACCTACTGCCCCAGTCACTGCCATACAAACAGATTGTGCTCTGGATCTCTCTTCTGTATTTTCAGCACTCTGCTACCCTTATAATAATGCTCACTAATGCTGAAATGGGTAATATCTGGGTTTGATTTAGTATATCCATCATGCAAAAGCCAACAAGTAGCTTACTGGGGTCACATTTGTGCTGTTGGGCTGAATCATTCCTCTCTGATTCATATGTTGTGGCAAAAAGCCAGCAGCTCCAGTTACATCAATGAGCTGCAATATTAATAGATACTAATCTGGCAGTTCAGAAGGGAAAAATAGATGTCAGAAATGAGGATGTGTCATTCTCGTAGGCTTTCATTCCTTCACAAGTAAACTTCTTCAGCACAGGGTGGAACTGGGTGCATGGGGGCACCAGTGCTGGTTGGACAAAGTTGGCGGGTCAGAGATGTCATTGTGGGCCTGCTCAGCATTCCCTGCAGTTGTTTGGTGTGAAGGAATATGACCTGATCATTGCATCCCAAGGCTGACCATCCCAAACTGCCTTCTTCCCCAGCATTTATTGTATTTTGTTTTGCTTGCTGCAGGCCAGCCAGCTGGGAGTGTACCGGGCCTTTGTGGATAACTATGAAGTTGCTATGGAGACAGCAGAGAAATGCTGCCAAGCCAATGCTCAGTTTGCTGAAATCTCTGAGGTAATGTCACGGTGTTCAGACACACGAGCTGTCTGGCTCTGACTAATACCCTGCCATGTCACTCCTGTCTATTCTCCAAGTACCTCTGCAGCCCTGACTTCTGGAGGAGTTGTGAGCTCCCACAGACTCCCTGCTTCAGCTCGTGTTCTTACACTGAATTGTTCCTTGGGCTGGTCACAGACACAGCCTTTGTGCTGTCCCCACCCAGGGAATCTGGTAGAAACTGGCATTGCTTTGAACTTCTCCAGCTTGGTGCCACCTTCATGCATTTCTAGAAGGGAAAGCTGGATGTGAGTTTCTCAGATGTTTCTCTTGCTAATGATGATTCTGGCTGTGGTATAAAAGCCATCCTTAATGGCTTGCACTGTGGCTGTCAGTGGGATTGCAGGCTCCACTGGCATGGAGAGGAGAGGGTAATTCTCTCTTGAAAAAGGCAGGTGTGTCAACCATAAATCTGTTATACTAATCTTTTGCCTGCTCTAATATTTCCTCCCTGTCAGAGGATGTGTCAAAGCATTTTGAATACTTTTTCAGGCTTTCCAGACCACCAGCTTTCCCTGCAGTGCACGGTCTCATTGACTCTTTGTATTGCAGTGTTTATTTCTTGAAGAATTCAGTTGCCAAGAAAACATGAGTTTCATGTGTGTCTCCTTAAAAACAATGAGATAAATCATCAGCACTGAATAGCAGCAGGGCATTTAGTGCTCTGAGAAAACTCCTGGTACATTCTATATTGCATGTCCCTTGAGACTTTTATGATAAAGCTGTAAAATATGATCCCTCAGTTTTGCTGTTTCTGAAGAATAATTCTGAAATCATGCCAGTACCTACTGGATTTGCAATGTCAGTGATGGTACTTCTGCATTTGTGTCCTGGTGAGGATTTTGGAGCTGAGCACGTTGATGCATGGCATGGCCCATGGCAAAGAGCAGAGTCCCAGGCAGTGTTCCTTTGCTGCTGTGAGAGAACTGACATGTCCAAGGTCACCCAGCTCTGAGTACAGGAATAAGAAGTACAACCTGAGGGTGTTGAATCCCCATCCTGTACTTTATTGGTGCTGGGACAGTGGCTGTGTCCTTATGGACAGCTTTCTTCTGCAGGTGATTTCAAAACTCCCCCATCCCTGTTGCTGTAGGTGGTTTCCTGCTTTGCTGCATGTCTATTGACAGGTGCTGCTAAGAACATTGCTGAATATTTGAGGTGTGTGGGTGCCTGTGACATGGCAGTGGTGGATTTACCAAGAAGGAAAGCACGTTTTTCCATCACTGACTTGAACTGGGATAGGGCTGTCCTCCTTTCACACTTGGGCCTTCCCCTGGAGGAGCAGATAGTCTGTTGTGTTCCCATGTGATATTTCAAGGTGATTGACCATCTGCTCTGTGGGTTGTCTTTTTCTTTTAGAATCTAAAGGCCAGAAGCACAAAGGAATCTAAAGATCAGACGACGAAAAATTCCTTGGAAAGTGAGTGATCCATAGAGGGGAGACTGGTCTGTCAGGACTGTGTGGAGGCTGTTGCCAAACCTCCACCCTCCCTTTTGCTTTTCAAATGCTGGAAGGTTATGGAGTCTGCTGGCTCCACCTGGGAAGTCAGTTCTCTTCTGCTCAGTAGCAGAGCTCGTGCAAAGTAGGCTGCACTCATGGGGAAGTGCTCCTGGCTTCAGAGCTCCTCAGTGCCTTTGAGCAAAGCCAGCCCAGTCGAGGGCTGCTGTGATTTTAAGAGAACATCTGCTACCCAGTGGTAGCACAAATGCAACCCCAGCAGAGATGGTTTATGGGGGCATTCAGAGAGCCTGGTCAAGGTCAGATTCCACGGTGCTTGTCTCTGCACATAGAGCAGAAGACAACCCATGCTAGAAGAAGTTTCCATATTGCTCTTGCTGATATTCCTGCTGCTTTGTTTTCACAGCTCTGTTGTACAAGCCAGTGGATCGAGTGACCCGCAGCACACTTGTCTTGCATGTAAGTATCTGAAGGGCAGTTTTCAAACTTTAGACCCCTGTCCTGTTTTCTTTGACCTTCAGATTTTCCATGGAGCTGCAGGACTGCAAAAACAAACCTGTTAAACTGCATAAGAGCCTCTTCCCTTTACACTAAGGAGATGGAGTCCTTAGGTAGGATGCTGCTATCTTTGCAGTGATGTCACCAGGAAGTGCAGGGTATTATTATCTTCTAGAGATAAAGCCTTGCTCTAATCTCTATGAAGAAGCTGGAGCATCTTGTCCTACAGCTCTAATTAGGGGTGCTTGAGCCCTCCTGCCATCCAGTGCTGCTCCTGACTGCGTTCTCTGTTTGTGTTCCTGCTGTCAGGATTTGCTCAAGCACACTCCTGTGAGCCACCCCGACCACCCCCTGCTGCAGGATGCTCTGCGCATCTCGCAGAACTTCCTCTCCAGCATCAACGAGGAGATCACTCCTCGCCGGCAATCCATGACTGTAAAGAAAGGGGAGGTGAGTCCTCCTGCTCTTGTTATTTTCTCACTTTCTAAATACTGGTTATGTCTTTTCTGTAGAGCTGACTAGGAAGTTATGCTCTTAATCTGTTTGTTGCTAAGATACAGTTTATGCAGTGTCCTTGTTCTCTAAAGGATGTGGCACAGCTCCCTCTGTTTTCTGCTCAGAAAACAGTTTGGAAACCGAGAGGAAAAGTATGATTAGAGTTCTTAGCATTGTTACAATTATTTGTCATACATAATTTCTATGATGCACATTGCCATGCACTAAATGGATTTGTATTTTACCTGCAAACTGAAGCCAGATGGTAAGCCTGGGAGGAGAAGAAGGTGAGGAAACATCAGAAGTCATTAAAGATTAGGAAAAGCTGTGTTCCAGAATCTTCATTTTCACCATAAAATTAATTTTCTGCATCCTTATTTCTAAAGGAGAGTGTTGTAAATGTGACTGGAAAGCAAAACAAGTGGAATGGATTGGGAAAGCCAGGGAGATGATTGACCCCTAAGAGTGTAATATAATCCTTCTCAGCTCTGTAAGGAGCTGGGCTGCCCCCAGAAAGGTCCGAGATGTGCAGATCCTTCACCTGCATGTCATGTTGTGCAGGGAGGCTGCAGAGCTTCTCCGTGGTGGAGTCTGCATTCCTCAATGGCTTGATTCAGCTGCCTTGTAATTCCATTAAAAAGAGATTCAGTCCCTCCTGATGAAGAAAGGCCAGGACTGGCAGAAGTGTTGAGAGAGAGAGAAGGGTGTAGGAGATTGGACACAGAGAGGTGCAGCTCAGATAGTAAAAGTGTAAGAGGGGCTATGGCAGCATTCCAGACGTGGGCTGATAAACAGTGACCCAAATTACCCTGTACAAAAACATCTTTTACAAAGCCCAGGAGATTGTTAAGATACCATGAACCTTCATGATTTATTCCCAAATCCTGACAGCTAAGCATGCTTGCTTTTAGCTGTTAAATTGATTTTCAGCTGACAAAAGGTTTGCTGGAAGCTGCAGTTCTGGAAATTTGGTGTACTTTGTCCTGCAAGTCTTGCTCATTGTCTCATTTTGTCAAGTGAGGACACCTCCAGCTGAGAAAAGAAGAGGAGGGGCTGAGCAGTGGGAGGCTGAGGTGGAAGCTCAGCTATCAGTCACCAGTGCCTCAGTCGGGCGGGGGGCTGGCCTCGTTAAAGTGGCTGCTGATTGAGGCATAGCAGAGGCTAGCTGCCCCTCGCAGGGGAGGGAGCAGTCTGTGTTCTCTGGTTGTCTGTCAGCATCTCAGTGAGGGATGCAGGCTTTGAAACGTGTCATGCAGAATCCTAATGAGGTGCCAGGGCCCAGGCAGAGGGGCAGGGCAGAGGATGATCCTGGGGATTGCTTTTGGAGGGTGTGTTTGTCAGATCTTAGAAAGCGGGAAGGGGAGGGGCACGCCTGGGCTCAGCAGGGATATTCACACTCTCACTGGTCCTGCAGTGCCTCCAGGTGTGATGTGGGGAGGGAGGAAGAGAATACCAGAGGAGAAGGCTGTGGGTATGCTAGGGGGGACTGGGAACCCTTTGTGCCCTCCCTCACTGCACACAGCTTTTACTGAGCCCAGGGAAGAAAAGGATTTGCCTTCCACTCTGGGAATCTGACCGTGAATATTTTCTTCAGTCATTTGGCACCAATATCCCACTTTTATCAAAGCAGTAGTGCCCCAGCTGAGCCCCCTGTGTCCTGAGAGAGGTATGTTCACTCTCCATGTAGTAATCCAGAGACACAAATCTGCTCCCAGCTACTCTGTGTGGGTTAGTGATGGCTGTTCCTTCCTACAAGCTGCTCAGCTTGGGGTCATAGCTGGGTTTTGTTTATGCCTGTAAATCTTTCCTTTTCTACTTATCCTTTCCTCCCACTCGCCTTGCTGGTGCTTCCCCCGGGGTGACAGGACAGTGTGTGGATTGCATCTCCTAATTGACTGCTCTCAATGCATAATGCATTTTTTATTTTAATGAATCACCAGCTTGCTTTGATGGCTTTTTTCATTATTTGTCTTCCTCCCATTGAAGTTTTCTTGGTGGAAAGGAAGGAGAGTAAAATAGTCTTTTCCCCTCATGTATTGCTTAGGTGCTGATCTCAGTTATCTTTTTTCCCAGTCCTTGCCTTTTATGTGGAATATTTTTTCCCTTTGAGTGTGTTGTGGGGAGGAATCAAATCTCCTTTGCCAGTCTCTTGCTCCAGCTCTTTTTTTCAGGATTGCTTTGAACTGGAGAAAGCAGCCAGTTGTTAATCTCCCTAGTGACAGGCTGCTAAGGAGGGGAGTGCAGGTCAGGAGAGAGTAGAGGCTCATCAGCACAGTGTTCATCTCTTTTGCAGAGGTGATTCCCTGCTTTGGAGCAGTGACTCAGCCTGACCTGCCTGCTGGTGTGTTGCCAGGTGTCCATCCTGCACTCCAGCCTCTGGTTCTACTGGGCTCCAGAGGCTTTGTTCTAACCTAGACTTATGCATAGGAATGGCAAAGTTTCTGTCATGTGGTTTAATTTGCTGGGCTGGATGAGTATTTCAGGTAGTGCAAAGAGATGGGAACAAAGGGAGTAAAATCCCTCTCCAGAGGGCCAGAAAGAGCTGCAGCAGGGAAGGCAATATTGGTGGATTGAGCTGTGAACAGAGAGTTTGGTCCTTGCTGACTGTAGCAGACTTTGCTGAGGGCCATGGCACAGAACAGCCAGCAGAGCCCCAGCCCCAGCCTGGCAACACAGGTGAGCAGAGGGCATCTCTGGCCTTTGGGGTCTGCTTCCATTCAGCTTGATCCACTACATTCTCTTGCTCCCTTCTTTTCTTCCTGTCTTTCCACTTTCATAGTTTTACCTTTTTTTCTGTTTTTTAATGAATTATCTACAGCTATCCACTTTGCTAACCCTCCAAATAACCAAACAAATGCATGGAGGGGGAAGGGGAGGTCTTAGGAGCCCTGTACTTTGTGGCTCAGAATGTGAGAGTGGTGAGGAGTCACCCACCCCTTGGGGCTGTGGAAGAGACATCTTCTTGTCCCTGCAGGTCCTTCTGCACCACTATTGGCTTGGTTTAAATAGGGAATGAGGTTAGGGTTCTACTGGGGACAGTGCCTTGGGGAAGAATGCTTTGGGATGAAGGATGTGCCACTGTTACATGCAGAAGGAGGTCAGGAATAACCTTCTCTAGTCTTATTAACAAGCAGCTCTAGGTTCAGCATGCTGGGGTTTATTCAGCTAAGCCCTGATGCAGATGACTGTAGTGCTTGTGTCTTTGCCTGCCAGAGGTCAAGGCTGGTGTTCCCAGCTAATTCAGCCCGTTTGTGCAAAGCAGGAATTAATGAAACTGCAAAAAATTGCAGAGTTCACTTGAGAAATGCTGGTCCCTTTCTTGACTGCTGCTCTCTCATGCTCTTTGCAGAGAGTTGTTCCAGGCCACTTCAGACCAACCTGAGTGTGGTGACTGCACTCTGCCTTGCCCTGGCCATGTACTCCCACCCTCTCTGACATGTTCATACTGCTGTCTGTGTGATCCCACAGCAGCAGGGAGGGATGGAGTCTGGAGTTCTGGGTCACTGCTGGCTGAGTGGCTTCATGTCTGGTCTCATCAGCACCAGGGCAGACACAGGGGAGCTGACAGGCAGCTTTTTCTGGGATCAAGCCCAGTCAATCACATCACAGATCAGCTTGTACGACTGTACACCTTTGTCCTTGCCCTGGAGGGAAGAGGCTGCTTGGCAAGCTGCTCTGCCATGTTTCTAAATGTGGTTTTAAGCTGCAGTCGAGGGACTGGGTATCACCGCCTTAGGCTCCTGTTTGACTTCGTAGAGACCAAGTGTGCTGGGGAAGGGAAAGGACAAAGGACATGTGCAAGGGAGCAGAAGTGCAAACTGAAGCCTTTGAAAGCTGGAAGAGAGGCTCAGACACAGCCATGCACAGCGTGGGGCCCTGTGCCTACTGCTCCTGGAGGCCTTGGGCAGATGTTGGCAACAGAGCACTCAGAAATTATCTTGGCTGCTTCACACTGTCTTACAGCTGGAGCCAGAGAGCTCCTGGTGACAGGAGCTTTGGGAAGAAGAAGGAGGCCATTAAAATGCTCAAGGAGCAGCCAGTTTAATTCCCTAAGCACAGCATCCTTTTTTTTTCTTTTTTTTTTTTGCAGTTCTGGTCTTGCAACACACACACACACGAGGAATCATTTTCTTCCTACGCTCTGCAGAAAGCCAAACCACCTCTTCCTCACTGACATGTGCCAATACCCATCTCCTGGTTTTCCCCTCCTCCCTGTGCCTCACACATGTCCCAGCCCTTCCCAGGGCTCTCACCCACGCACGCTGCAGGCCTCTGCTGTCACCACATCGGATGGGCTCTTTCCTCAGCACACAAGCAGGGAGATGGCCTTTTGTGCAGCTGTGGGTCTGCTCGAGTAGGTTTTTAAATTCCACTTTTTGTAATGTGTCTCAGACAAGCTGGCCACACTTCCTGCAGTTAATCATTCTGTGACAGCAGCAGGATTTATCATATGCAAACAGCACAAAAACACTGTAGGATGAATAGATGAGCACACAGGTAGTCGTGAGCTTGGTAGCAGAGGAGGGGAAGATGCTCAGTGACAGAGGTAAGAGGAGGAGGAGGACAGCAATAGGCAATCCAAAGAGGATAACCAAGCACTGGAAAAGGTACAGGGAGAGCTCTTTTGTTCAGAGCACTGAGGTGGGTGGGAGAAGAAGCAGATGAAAACATGCAAAAAAAAGCAGGGCCTGGAAAAGAGATGTGGAACTTCTTTGCACCAGTACAGGAGTTCTGCAAGAGCCACTGAAGCTAACAGCACAGGCCTTGTGTGAGAGATTAAAGGTGATCCTAATTCACTCTATTATGATACAAAAACAAGACTTTTCTCCCACACTTCCTGGAACACCTTTCTGAAGCTGAGCCGAGCTCCTGTGCTGGACACCTGACAGTCTTGGGGACTGTCTGTAGAAGAGAGGAGGTCACTCTGCCACTCTTCTGCTGCTCCTATGCTATCACCCTGATCTTATGTTATATTAGATGTTTATTTGGTGTTCCTGTAGTCAATGTTATTTCAGGGAATTTTAGGAAATTTTTAGCACCTTTGGTTACTTTAACAAACAGAAGGAACAAGGTAGAGAGAAGGTTTCCCACACGAGAGCTATTGTATGTCAGGATCACCCAGCCAGAAGACCTTGTGTTTCAGGAGACCCTGTTTACCAGGAGGCCACCAAAGGAATGGCTGTTGGTGGCCCTGGGTGGGAGGAGTTGACCAAAGTGTTGGTTCCAAAACAGCAGAGCTGAGGTGGCACAGGCCTCTGAGTGGCACAAGGCCTGTCTGAGGGGGCTGCTGGCTGCCCCAGGGTGGGAGAGGATGGGCTGACTCATGTCAGGAGGTCCAGGAAGGTGCCCTTTGCTCCCACACTGTGAGGTTTGGCAGGGATCTGGTAAGCCATTGGGAAATCATTTTATTGTTTCCCTCTGACCTGCTGAACCTCCCAGCAAGATGACTCATTTGCAGCAAAGGATGTGCCCCTTTGCTGGAAGTGCCCCTCCTCAGCCCCACGGATGCTGAACAGCCTGGGGCATGCCTGATGTGCCCAGCCCTAATAAAAGTCCTCTTTTCCAAGAAAAGCTGGTAGTGAGGAGAGATTTCCTGACTTGATCCATGAATGTTTTCTCCTGTACTCTCCTCCCCAGATGCTTGGCTGCTCTTGTGGCAGTTCACCCCTCTCTGCTTGCTGGAGGGAGACCTTCCCAACTAGCTCCCATGAGCAAGAAGATATGAAGAATGAAGGGTTCTGGGAAGCTCAGTGTTTCCCTCTGACTGACTGGAATATATCTCTTTCACCTCTTTCCTTCTGTTCCTGCCAAGTTTAGGAAGTACAGGCTTGTCCTCTCACACCCAGCTCTCTTTATGAGACTTTTTGCTGCCTCGGGGTTGCACTGTGTCTATGTCAGTGATAGGATTTGGTTCCCAGGAGTCATAACCCAAATAAACTCAGTGCCACCTCAGCCCCAGGTGGGAAGTGTGAAGGTTGTTGAGTCATTTGGCATGGAACAGCTGAGCTTTCTGCTCAGGTTTTGGGGAGATGTGCACTTGGCAAGGTGCTGGGCTGGGGCCCTGGCTCATCTCACACACTGCCAGTGCCTGGAGAGGCAGACAGAAGGTCAGGTCAGGACTGTACCCTGTCACTGCCAGGCAGGGAAAGGACAGTGCCACGTCCTGCTGGGTAGCAGAGATGAGTAAGATGTGAGAACATCTTTACACCTACGAACAATGAGCAGAGGTTGAGCTGGCAGCAAGCAGCTATTCTCATTGCTCCAGAGGAGCTGAGCTGATTTGCAGTGTAATTAATATGCATCAGATCTAGAAACCTGAGATCAGGGGTTTGGCTTGCTCAGAAAATATCTCTCCCTGCTTCTTATTGCTCCCAAATGAAATTCTTTGCAGGAGTGGAGAGTGTTCTTGCTACTGACAACATACCTCCTCCTGTTTGTTTATTTACTTTCAAAGCTCAGTGTTTCTAGTTTCCTATCGGGGCTTGCTCTCCAGGCAGGAGGGGAAGGCGTGCTCAAGTGCCCATCAGCAGCATAAGCATCAGTGCAGGCAGGAGTTCTCTCCAAAACCACTGCGAAGAAGCCAGGAGGATCACACCCACCTAAAAATAAACACTAACATATGTACAGGCCTTTGTGAGCTGAATCACTGCTGGATGCCAGATCTCTCCAGAGTCCTGCCCAGAGATGGTGCAGCAGTCTGCCAGGGAGCAGCCTTGGGAGAGGTGCAGCTTTTGCTGCCCTGCTCACAGATTTCCAGGACCTTGGTGTAGTGGAAGGCAGCACCGAGATGAGCTGCTGACACTGCTCCATGTGCTTTCACAGGTAGCTGCACTACTCTTGTAGCTGCAGACAAAACACAGGCTCCTAGTCCCTGTCAGGAAGTGTAGGGTGCTGTGGGACAGACTGTGGAAAGAATTGTGTCTGCAAGGGCATTTCCTTGTCATCTGTTCCTTGCCATGATGCCTGCTAGGCTCAGGACTATGTGGTTTGTTTTCATTTTGGAGAGCGTGGTAGGCAGGAGAGGCAGCGCGGGGCTTTGCGCTCCCGCACCCTCGGCAGGGAACGTGCTTGGGGTTCGTTAAGTGACACAGCAAACAGAACCCTGGGGCATCACCTGGGAAGCTGAGGAGGCCTCGCTTCTGCTGTGAGTGTCCTGACCTGGCCCAGGGAGCTGCTCTCGTGGTGCTGCCCCTGGAGACCCTTCTGTGTGTGTGTGTTCCCACTGGGGGTTCAGGGCCATGGGGCAGGGCAGCAGGGACTCGGGGGCGAGTCCTGGGCGTGGGGCTGGGCAAGGCTGGCAGTGAGGCAGCTGGGGAGGTGCTGCTTAGCCCTGGGCAGGGTTAGCAGAACTCTCCTGTCCCCAGCACTGCCCGGCCTAGGCAGATGTGGGATGCCTGGCATGTCACTTAGTGATGTCAGATCAGCAGCCTCTTGGCTGGAATAACAAAGGAAGTACAGGGAAGAGTCCCTTAGCATACCTTAGCACGTGTGGGGAAGTTGGTGGTTCCTGCTTGTACTGGCTGTGAAGTGAGGCAACACTGACCGTTACACGTATTGGTGGAAGTAAAACTTGCCAGAGCTGAATGCCCTGACTTCTGTTTGAAAACCAGTGGGAGGTATCTACTGCAGGTGTGCACTGAGTCCTGCTGATCCTGACAGTGGAGCACAGTGGAGGACCTGAGCACAGAGCAGGGTCTGAAAGTGTCATGGTCACTGAAACGAGCACACAGCCACCTGTCTAAGTGCCAGCATTGCAGCCTTTTGGTCTTTTAACTAAAAGGAGTTATGGAGTCGTCTGCGTCCCATCCCCACCCCCCAAGGGAATTAGGAAAGCAATGGTTCTGCCTACCAATGTGTGCCCCTTCTTTAGGAGGTTGTAAAACTCCCTGGAACTAGAAGCAGGATTAAAGGCGTCAGCTTCTTTGCATCTTCTAGGGTTTTTATATGATATATAAAGAAGATTTCAATAGGCACGTGGTGAGGGTACCTCCAGATGGTTCTTTTAAAGCACAGGCTGATAAGGGACTCCTGAGAACTTCGCCAGATACACATGGTCAGGAATTATCTCTTAACAGCACTTGTAATGGAGAAGCAGCAATGGCGTTCAGCTGTTAATGTTGACAAAGTCGTTCTGTGAACGGCAGAGGAGGGGGTCGAGGAGAGCTTTGCTGTCCCTGCTGGGGTGACTGGAGCTGATGCAGGGGCTGAGAAGTGACTCTGGGAGATGCGGTGTGTGCTGCTCTCTGCTGGCTCGGGAGGGGACGATCTGCTGGCAGGAATTCAGGATTCTGGAAGGGAGCTGGGCAGTGACTCACAACAAACTGCACTGGGCTCTGGAGCAGGTGATGGAGAGAAGACCGAAGGCTGACCCAGCACCAGGTAGGGGAGAAGATGCACGGCTCTTTCTCCATCTGGGAGAGAGGGCTGCAGCAGGGAGCGGAATTGACAGCAAGGAGTATTTAGTAGGCTTTTTTATTTTTCTGAATTAGACAAATTTACTGAATTTGCTGTGGTAGGAGCCATGTCTGTGTTGCCTCAGTGCCAGATTTGGAGCTCGTATTGCACTGAAACATTTTCCCTGTTTCTTTGCCCAGCACCGGCAGCTGCTGAAGGACAGTTTCATGGTGGAGCTGGTGGAGGGGGCTCGCAAGCTACGTCATGTCTTTCTTTTTACTGACCTCTTCCTGTGTGCCAAGCTCAAGAAGCAGATTGGAGGGTGAGAGTTTCCTTTTGGACTTTGTGCTTTGCACCTCAGCTGCAACAGAATCCTGGGTTTAGCTTGCAGTTTCAGTTGCAAATGGATACCCCAGACCTGGGTAACCATAACCCAGACAATATAGTTAGACAAGAAATGATCAGCAAGGTAGCAATGTTTATTGTATGAGACCCTGTCTAAGTCCTGACCCCTCAGAAAAGGTTAATTCCTCCCATCCCTGCTCCAAGCCTACCTAGGAGAGCAGGATATGCTGTAGCTGCTGGTATTCTGGACAAATGTCATTAATTTTTACACTTCCTCTCTCTTTTAATAGGTGACATTCTTCACTTTATGTCTAAGGTTGTTAATTTTGGCTTTGCAGCTACAGCCTATTAACAGTGTTACAGAAAAATGGCAAAAGTGCAGTAAACAGACTATGTGTCAACCCCAAAGTGCAGCTATAAAAGCAGTTTTGCTGACACTTTTCACAAATGAGGAGGGAGGAACCATTACCAATGTATTTGCCTCAAATAGGGCTTCTTTTCATTTGGTAAACATTCTTGGGGAGACATCTCTTATCTTCTTGCCCTCCTCAAGCAAAAAGTTATGCTGCCCTTTTCAAAGCACATGCTTGTGAGGAATGAACCTTCAAAGCAGTGGGACATTCCCAAGAGTGGATGTTCCTGACAGCAGAGGTGAAGAGGGAATAAATGACATGGAAAACTGAAAAAGTGAGCTGTTTATCCTGCTGAAGTCCCTGGAGAATGGCAGCTGTGAACTGTAGTTTCTCTCCCCTGGTTGGATTACACAGAGATATCAATTGGCTCACCTGCCCCACCTTGGCCCCAGCTTAGGCAGGAGAGACCCAGATTCAGATCCCAGGGGGTCACCAGGTCACAGGTGTGGTACAGCTTTAGAACTTTGCCACAGCAGAGGCTTCAAAGAGAGAGCACACAGGACTGAAATTGTTTCCAGGAGATGGATGTGGTTTTTTAGGATGAAAAGAGCAAGATAACAAAATGAGTTGCCTTTTTATGTGCTGTACCAGCTACTGGTCCTGCTAGGCTGTCTTGCTGAAAAGCAGCCTTTTGCCAGACTTTTTCCATATGGGAATCACAGTAAAGTTGGGCCTGTATCTGTGTCTTCTGCACTATAGCAGGGAAGAACTTGTGGGGAGGAGTTGGTGTTGCCAAACACCAGTAACAGTAAAAGGTTTGGACCTTCTGCCTTTCAGAAAAAGCCAACAGTACGACTGCAAATGGTACATCCCGCTCACTGACCTCAGTTTCCAAATGGTGGATGAGTCTGAGGCAGTACCCAATATCCCACTGGTACCTGATGAGGAACTGGATGCCATGAAGATCAAGATATCCCAGATCAAGAGCGACATCCAGCGGGAAAAGGTAAAGGAGTCGAGCGCTCCATGGCAGTGCAGACGCAGTGTCTGTGCTCAGTGAGGTGCTGGTGGCAGCAGCTCTGCCAGGGCTGCACAGTGTGGGGAGCCAGGCTGCAACAGACTGCTGGGCAGGGGCTTGTGCTGGCCAGCTGCCTTGCTTATCTGAGTGCACAGCCCCAGATAAGGCTGATGCTGCCCCGTGAGGAGGCAGTGACAAAAAGACTCGACAGTTGTACCCAGCAGCTCCTCTACTCAGCTAAACCACCTGTGAGCAGCCATGTGGAGGGCAGGGATCTTATGCTGCAGACACAAGAAGCCAATTTCTGGCTGTTAAATTATGATCCTACCAGTGATTTTGGTCAGAAGCCACATGCTCTTGAATTTTAGCAGGCTCAGTTATGCCTTTGAAGCTTTTTCCTACTTCACTGATGTCAAAGCAGCAGGAAATATATGGAAAACAAAATTATGCTGACTGGACAGTGTGACATGGACATGGTGTCTCTGGCCCAGGCTTCTCTTTGCTTACAAGATATTAGATCCCAAACGTTCCTGGAGCCTAAAAGAGAAATAGTAGTTTGAACACTGGTTGTGTGTAGAGCAGGATATGAATAACATTGATTGTGCTGTGGGAAGATTATTCCCCACACTTCCAAACAACTCTTCTGCCTCTCAGCCCTGGCTGGCTTTCAAAGAGAGCTTCCTGGAAAAAGTAAGATATTAGGAAGAACACTTTGTGAAGCCTTTTACTCACCAGCTGCAGGTGTCTAAGATACGTACTTTGGGGCATCAGTGCTAAACAATACACATGACTGGGTTTGGGACTGGATTTTATCCAGTATTTTTAGTAGACCTTTGATGAAAATGGATCAGTGGGTGGTGAGTGGGAGAGTTCTGGGCACCTTCTAGAGAAGTTCCCTAGAGTCTCCTTAGTTAAGGACGCTTGGAGGACCTGGCAGTGCTATGGCTGCCCAGTCACATGGTGCTGCTGCAGCCTCTGGAACACAAAATACAGGGCACAGCTGGGACAGTGGCCACAACCTCTGCTCTTCAGCTGGGACAGCTGGAACTGGGGAACAGCCCCGTCCAAGTGTAGAGATTCTGCAGCTGGGAAGCCTGTCGATCCTATTGACAGCATTTCTTCTGCTCTGGGGCCATTTACCTACTCACAGGGTAGAGGCTGTGGATTTCAAAATAGCACTTAGTGTAACTGGGGGCAGATTTGGAGAATAACACGTGTCCTCTGTCTGCCTCTCTCCCACACCCTTCAGAGGGCCAACAAAGGCAGCAAGGTCATTGAGAGGTTGAAAAAGAAGCTCTCGGAGCAGGAATCCCTCCTACTGCTGATGTCTCCCAACATGGCCTTCCGCGTACACAATCGCAACGGCAAGGTGAGAGCACACCCTGTCACCCTCAGGGGCCAGAGATCCTGGGGATGGTGGCTGTGGCTGCACGTGCTCCTGCACAGGGGCCAGAGATCCTGGGGGCTTCTGGCTGTGGCTGCACGTGCTCCTGCACAGGGAGGGCTTTGTGGCCTCTACTGTGTCCTCAAAGCACTTCCCAGGCAGCAGACAGCTCACCCTTGCTGTACCAAAGGTTATGGTGGCATCTGATGAGGCTGTGTCTGATTTGCATAGTCAGACTGGCATTTAAGAAGTAACCACAGAAATGAATCCCCTATCTCAGCACCATTCCTGGTGCAGCAATAGGAACAGCCCTTCACCTGAGAGCCAGCCCTGCAGCAGCTGCCTTCTAGACTGCCCGGTGGCTTCAAGGCTTGGCACACTCAGGGCAATGTCCTCAGTGCTGCAGCTGCCTCTGCCAGGGGTATTCCCTGCTCTGGCAGTACTGTAACCTCTCACCGTGGCCTCTCCATGCACAGGGCAAAGGAGTCTCACAGGGTCGTGTTGCTGCTCAGTGAAAATCTATGGGCTGGGCACTGTTTCCTGACTGTCACTGCTTCATCAGTGTCTAGGCCTGTGCTGGAGGCTTTTGGCATTCCTGATGCAGCTGAATTCCTGTTGTGAGGAATAACTCAAACTGCCATGGGAGCTGATGCAGGGCCACAGCTGCCCGTGGCAGGGTGGGGCTCTGTGAACTCTGACTGTCTGTGTTGGTACCATGTTGCCAGAGCCCAGCCTGCCCTGACAGAGATGTGATGCAGGACAAGAGGCAGGAGTGCCAGCAGAACAGAACAGCAATTTGCACTGGGGGAGGCTGGGAGCAGGCAGGCCCAGCCCTCAGTGGTGCATCAGACTAATGCATACTCTGTTTTCTTCTGTGTTCCTGGGTAGAGCTACACATTCCTCATTTCATCGGACTATGAAAGGGCAGAGTGGAGGGAGAATATCCGGGAGCAGCAGAAGAAATGTGAGTATCCCTCAGCTGTCATTGGTACAAATACTGTCATCTTAAGAGAGCAGGAGTCCAGAGGATGAGGTGTGGGACAGGCTTCCCCGCCAAAACAGAGATCTGAGTTGAAATCCACAGTGCAATGTGGATGTCTCCTGTCTGAGGCTGTTTGGGGAACTTCTGCCTGCAGCAACATGTGAGGGATGTGTAGAGAGAGCACTCAGTGAGTGTGTGTAGAGATTCTCCCATTTACTGTAGAGATCAGAGCTCAGTGCCATTCAGGGAGAGGGAAGAGCTGCACCCTTTTACCTGGCTCCCTTCAAAAGAAACTTAGTTACTTTCATGGCATTTTTTTTTTGCTTTGCAAGGAACTAAGAACCCCTGTATTTCCTGTGAACCATCCTGGGACTTTACTTGGAAGATAACTAAATATGCCCTCAGCAGAGCCGGGCTGCAGCAGCAGTACCTCCCTGAGCAGGTGGGTGCTGCTGCTGAGCAGTGCCCAGGCAGACCATCCCTTGTGTGCCAGGATGAGGGGCAATGCATCCAGCCTCTCTTTGGGTTTTAACTCTTCCCTCTTCCAACCTCCATGGCAGGCTTTAAAAGCTTCTCACTCACATCAGTGGAGCTCCAGATGCTGACAAACTCCTGTGTGAAGCTTCAGACAGTCCACAACATCCCCCTCACTATCAATAAGGAAGGTAAGACCTTTGGGTTTTGCTTTCACACAGTGCAGCTGCAGTGAAACTCCCCCCCCTGCCTGATTTTGTGCTCTCCCCTAGAACTGCTCTTACTGTTCCTTTTTGCTACAGGTTGCAGGCATCCTCCAGTAAACATAAATTGACTATTAAATGGTCCTTGCATGCAGTGTTGTGCAAGGTATTGGAGTGCCTGGTGGAGTCCTAGCCTGGGACAGCTTTGAGCTATATCTGGGAATCCTTTGGAACAACAGCACTTGGCCAGAATTGTGTCAGGGACCATCCTAAATTACTGCTTAATCTGCTAGTGTACACTTAGCCTCTATAATTTACTTTTTTTCCTTTGAATTTCTTCCATGCTGTCTTGCTGATCCTAGAACTGTCCCTGTAAAAGCCCCCCAGTGCCAGAAGGTATTACAGGTGCCACTGACAATAACCATGGAACAGCTCCTGTCTTGCTGAAGTGACTGTTACTGTGCTCCTGCCATCCTTGAGGACAGTTCCCCCTCTGCTCATTAACCTGTGTAATATCAGTCTGATCACTCTTTCACTCTTGGCTCCACTGTGAATGTAAGAAAATTCCTTTGGTCTTTTGTACAGATGATGAATCCCCAGGTCTCTATGGATTCCTGAATGTCATTGTCCATTCTGCCACGGGATTCAAGCAAAGCTCAAGTGAGTTGCAGTTCTGTGACACACAGGAGGTACTGACAGGAGTTAGGTAAACCATGTGCTGGGACAGCTGGGTGTGGATTGCAGCATCTGGGATGATGGTGAGGAGGAGAGGTGTTTTGGGGAGCTGGAAGTTCCTACTCAACTCCAAAAACGTCACCATCAAGGATGGAGCACACAGCACTTGTTTTTAGGCTTAGTCTGTCTGAGGTTTTAAGCAGAATTTGCTGATTACCCAGCAGTTCTAGAAACAAGTCAGCCTTCATCCTGAATTCTTTCAGCTGTATTTTGTTTTACAATGAAAGAATAGAAAGTGTTCTCTGACATCCAGAATTTTTATTGTGAAGAAAGTGGTGTTAAAATTCAGAGGAATGACTTGACAGAAGGATCAAAAACTGGGCTGATCAGGGTGCTGAGATTTGTATGGGATGGTGTTATTGGTTCAATACAGAGATGATGGAAATAAAGGCACCCTGTGCCAAGTGATTGATGCAAGTCAGGAGATTCTAGATACTTTTTAAAAGCTTTTCCCTGTCTCCCCTCCTCAGATTTGTACTGCACTTTAGAGGTGGATTCTTTTGGGTATTTTGTGAACAAGGCCAAAACTAGAGTTTACAGAGACACCACGGAGCCCAACTGGAATGAGGTGGGTTTGATTTTTCTTGATGTGCCTTGTTCCATGTGCCAAACATCAACACATGATGGGCAGAAGACCTGCCAGTGGAAGGGCTTGCTGCATGCTCAGCACTTGTGCTGCACAAGCTGCTTCTCAGGAAACACTTTTCTGCCAGGTTCATTTGGCTGTCAGGAATTGCAGAAGATTTTCTCTTGGATTAGCAGTAGTTAAACAAACAATTTGATACAAATGAGTCTTGTCCAGTATTTCATCTTTTAAACAGATGCATGCTTGATAATTTTTTTAAAGACACAAGTAAAATTATATTGAAGGAGATGATTTTGTTTATTTGTTGAGAATATGTTGAGGGGAAGAATTAGTTATAGACATTTTGCCTGTTTACAGCCAACTCAGACCTGCTGGTGAGCAAAGTTTCTCACAAGGAAGGTGAGCAAATTTGTGTCTGCATAATGCTTTGCTGAGACATGTGAAACCTGACTAAGGAGTGAACCATCTTAGTCTCCAATCTGACCACCTTGTAGATACAAAATACAATTTCAGCTTATTTCTAGACCATTTCCAGTAGGGAGGAGGTTTTGGCCACTCCTCAAGTGTTCTTCTGCTGAGTATTAAGGAGACTGTATTGATTATTCTGAGACTGGTGTCCTGCTGTGATGCAGCCATTGCTCTTTCCTTTCCTGGTACCCTGCAGGAGTTTGAGATTGAGCTGGAGGGCTCACAGACACTGCGGATTCTGTGCTATGAAAAGTGCTACAACAAAACCAAGCTCACCAAAGAAGACGGAGAGAGCACAGATCGCATAATGGGGAAAGGGCAGATCCAGGTAAGACTGTGCTCAACCCATTCCTGATGCCCTCACTGCAAGACATCACAGGACTTTTGAATCCTGGAGATCACTGCAGAGGTTTTTTTCTACTTTCTGATTGCCCCAGCATTGAAGATTTTTCCCTGAGACAGTGATTCACAGGCAGGAAATCAGCAGCTTTGTCCCTCTTGCTTTGTGCCTGTGCCTGCTCCAGCAGCCTTCTGGAATAGCTGCTTGTTTCAATCTCTCAGTTGCCCATAACTTCAAAACTTCAGAGCTGTGTATGGGAACTGCACTGCCCCTGGGCCCTGGGCACTGTTGAGGATAGGACAGGAGGATGCAAGAATATTCTCTCTGCTCTGTAAATCATGTGCAGAAAGGCTGCCATCTGTGCCTGCTGGAAGTTGATGGATGTGCTGGCCAGGCCCTGGGACAGCCTGAGTGCCCTCGTGAGTGCCATGCCCAGAATGGGGTGTCCATGACAGCAGGCAGCATCTGAGGAGCATTTCCACTGCCAAGAACTGGCCTGGGACACTTTGTGGGGCAGATTGGTAATACAGAAGGGAGGCAGTGATTGCAAAGGGCTGCTGCTCTGGGGAGCTGCTGTGTGATAGAGCACTAAAGCTGGATGTAGGAGAAAGCAGGCCATGCATGCAGGAAAACATGGGGAACATATGTCCCCCATCTTGTTCCAGTTCTTTGCACTGTCTGTCTACAGCTTTAGGAATGTGTTTAAATGCCTGCTCTGAGGACTCATTCACATTCTTTGTGTTGGAGTGGCTGTTGAACAGAACACAGACCCTGCCCAGATACCTTTTCCTTTCTGGCCTGTGTAAAGATCTCACCAGTGCCCTTCCATGTAGGTGTGGCTGTCCATCTCCCTGTGGAGGACAGCTTTCCCTGGCACTGGAGCGATGGTCACTCAGGCCAAGGCCATGGTGGGATTGCAGAAGCAGCCTGTGGGGTCACATCCCACCTTTGCTCTGGCAGGGTTCATTGCCTGAATGTCTCTGATCAGGCCTCTCCCTTCCCTCTCTCCTGTTTTCAGGGAGAGCTTTTGTCTCTAATGCCTGGTGGGATTTGGAAGGGAACCCGAGTGCAGATCAATAAATGCCAGCACAGGGTGTCTCCTGTGTGTGTCTCGGCTGACCAGAAATCCCTGTGTCCCTGCTGCTAACCAAGGCTGTTTTCCACAGAGCTGAGCAACTACAAAAGAGCAGGTTTTCAGCCCTGAAATGCCCTGGAGATTTGTGTGCTCATAGCAGAGAACCCTGAAATCACTGACCCACTAAATTCTACAAATATTTTACATAGAATGATTTAAAAAACCAAATAAAATATTTCAAAATTTCAGTATTTTTTTCCTTCTCGCAGGAGAGGCATTTTTATGCACAGCAATTTTATATTCTGTAAATATATTTTATACTTTAATAAGTAAAAATGCTCTTTGGCAATTGAATATTAATTGTGTCTTGATTCTTTTAGAAAAACCAAAACAGTGGGAAGGTTAAAACCAGAAAATATCAATTAAAATGTTTTTAATTAGTGTACAAATATTGCATTCTGTTGTACCATAAAAGGCACATACAAAAGGTCTCTTGCTTTCTCTAAATCCCCTTTGCAATCTATAAAGGAACTTGATGAACTGCCAGAGTACCTTCTTAATTCTAAGTGATTTCTGTCCCATCACGAATTTCAAATACTATTGAATCAAAGAGAAGTCATAGGACAGTCTGGTAAGATTTTGCATTGATAAAAATTATTAAAAATTTTGACTTTGGTTTAGTTCTATTTTTGAAGTAAACATCATTTCTCTATTAAGAAACCATAATAATGCAACAACAAAATCTGATTACAGCCTCTGGCTGAAGGTTGGCTGTGTTCTCCCAAGTGCTTTTATATCAAGTTTTGTTGAGTTTGTGGTTTATCTTGGGCTTTCTGATTTGTTGTTGTTATTGCACTGTCATTATTCACCTCAAGTCTGTGTGTCTGAAGGCAAGGCTGTGAAGTTGAGTGAGGATTTTTGTGTCATAAATTCCCTTTAGTTAAAAACTCTGGGAACATGAAGAGTCGTGCCTGCATCCTCTTGTTGATAAAAGCAGAGAAATTTCTCTGTTGGCTAAATTGCAGTGTATTGTTAAGCCGTGTGTTATTGTAAATATGCAACTTCCCACTACTGGGAATTCTGACTCACCAAATTATGAGCCTCTGTGATGAAGGCAATCAAGGAGATGAGGACTGGTTTGGCTCTAAAAATGTTTATTAAATCTCTCCCATACATTATGGCAGTGAAGGAAGGAAGGCTGGAAATTGGTCCATATAGTCACGAGTTTCCAGGAACGGGCAGCACTTTTAATAACTCCCATTGCTCATAATTTCTTTTCCTATGGAATATTTTATTTGCCTGTCTTTATAGTCACATGCAAGAGCTGCTCCTTTCCTTCCAATCTCCAAGTTTTTTTTTTTCTCTGAAACATAAACCCATGAGGTTTCAGTGTGGGAGAATTTCCTGTAAATGTAGAAGTGAAGTCCTCGGCAGACCTGGGCACAGCAGTGCTGGGTGTGCTGTGTTGAACTGACTGGCACACATGGCTGGGGGCTCCTGGTGATGAGAAATACTGTTCTGGGTACACTGTGAAACTGAAATTACTGGGGGAGCTGGGGGAGGAAGGAATGGATATCACATGATGGGAGGAAATGTGAGGCTTAGTTCAGCTGTGGGCATAAGCCCCTCTCATTTGGAGCACCCTGGGCTTTTCCTTCTGTTGTTACCTTGCAGTCCATCTTTGGCACTTGGGCAGGCCCTTTGGCTCCTTGAATTTTGCACTTCACGTGGCAGACACATCCCCATCCCCATGTTTGGAGTGTGGCAGCCTTTTGTTTGGTGTTGAGAGTGTACCTGAGTGGGCACAGTTGTCAGCAGGAGCAGCCCTTGCCTTGGGAACGTGAGTGAGTGAGTGAAGTGATACTTCACCCTGTGATCCTCCTCCTCCCATTGGTACCTCCTAGAAATGCCATTTCCTTTGCTGTTTTCTTTTTCTGCATCATCAGCTCAAGCTAAATATTTCCTTCTTCCTTTCAGCAGCACTGGAAAATCAGGGAGGATGTGACCTTAGATCACTCATACTGTGGAGCAGCACCATTCCTCTGTTGCCTTGCAAAACAATCACTCTTATCTTAATTATCTGGGATGTCTCATAGCAGTGCCCATGGCTATTTCAGGCATTAAGTTGTTTTCCATGTAAACCAGATTGTCCCATGCTGTACCTCCCAAGTGTCAACTTGGAAACCTTTTACTCATTCAAGCTTGTTTAAACAGTTTGCTGAAGCAGAACATTGTCCCAGCAGTGAAAATAGGGGGGAAATGAAGAAGGCAATGGGTCATGGCTAAAGGGTGATGGTGGGAAAGATTAACCTGTCAGTGGGGAGCTGTGAGAAGAATGGGGTTACAGCAGGACTGGGAGTTTCCAGCAGCAGTGAGACTCTGACAACATGTATGTCACATCAGTTACAATTCAAAATTGATGGAGTGTAAAGTTGCCTGGGGAATTTAATAAAGAGAAGAAGTAATGTGAAAGAATATATAAAACACACTAACCTTAATGTTCCTCAGTCCTTGCTCTTTCATTTCCACTGAGGCTTCTTTGTTTTTCCCTCCTTCTGCATATTTTCTTTTCTCTCTGGGGAAAAAGAAATCACAATCAAGCTCTCTGTGGTGGTTTCCTAGGGCAGAGCATAGACACCCTTCCTCGTGCCTGGCTTGCATTTGCCAAGCCTCATCCCCAGTTTGCCTTTTTCCAGGCTCTCTCCAGTCTGCTGTGCACTCTCAGCCTTTCCTGACTGCTGTGCCCTGTCTGAATTCAGTGCTGAGCTGCTACAGGGGCCAGAGACCTGCACTCACAAACCCCTGTGGTGCTGAGCTGCTTTGTTCCGTTGTGTTTTGGGCAGGATACAGGATTCATTAATGAATTTGAATTTTAGCTTGCCGCTACAAATACCAAAGGCCACAAGGGGACTGGAGGGAGCAGCAGAGTGGTGGGTTTGTGTTTTCCTGTTCAGAATGAGCTTTTGGTGGGGACTGTGCAAACAAGCCCATGCAATACAGTCTGTGAGGGTTTTAGCAGGTCTGCCCTATGTGCACAGGGCATGGAAACAACACAGTGGCTCTGTTTCAATGGAAATGGGGCAGGCCATCAAACCAAGAAAGTGTTTGGAGGAATTGTGTAGAGGAGCAGTAAATTCCACTGTCAAATGCAGAGGCAGCAATTGCACAGTGCCTCCCCTGCTTGAGCTGGCACAGCTTGCTTGGAGCTGCCTCCCTTTGCCATGCTGGCCATGGATTGCATTCTTCTACTCAGTGTTCCTTCTTTCAGGTCACTGATCTGCAAATTAGGCCAGAAGACAGCATGGCCCCATTTGTCCTCTGTGCTGGAGCATCACTCTTGCTAGCTCATTGCCCTCAGTGTGCTCTCTCCCTGCCTGCTCCAGCTGCCTGTTCCCTCTGTTGCTCTTGCTGGCCTCAGAAGGTCAGTCGTCAGTTGGGACCAGGACTGAAGCTTGATTGAAGTCCCAGTGACAGTTCTTGGTTTCCTGTTGACTCTGTTATGTCCTACTGTGACTTATCAGACTGTTAGACCTGATCTTCCTGTCTTACTCAGTGTTGCTGAGAGTTTATTCAAGCTTTGCTCTTTAAATAGCTTCCATCATTTTGCTTTGTTATTTAAAAAGCACCTTGGAGGAGTTTGGTTTTTTTTTTCCCTTTATTGCTGTTGTTATTGCCAGTGATTTATGCAGGGTTGGCTGGGTCAGCCAGCCCTGGTGCCTGTTCTCCCTGGCTGTCCCCATTCAGTACAAGGCATTCTCCAGCAGGAATCAAACAGGAGGGAGTGCAGGGGTCCTGCCAGCTCTGTAGGAGAGTTCAGAAGAAAGGGAGCAAGAGGCAGCAGCAGGTACATAGAGGTTTACTCCTAGTCCTGGCTCAGTCTCAGCAGTTACCCAGCAAGGAAAAGTCTCTGTGGGCTCTCAGCTCCAGCAAGGAAAAGTCTTTGCGAGTTATCAGCTCCAACACTCTGCTTCTGCTTGTCCTTTGCAGCAGTGTGAAAGTCATTCTTGAGACAGAGCAGGATGGTGTTTGGCTGGTATTTTGTAACAGCTATTTACTGAAGTGGCAGGAGTTCCCTGGCCATTATTGAGACATACCCAGTAATACCTGTTAGCTTAAATAAACCGTAACTGGATTCTGCTGGACTCTTCCTTTAAAGTTTTTGGCAGGTATTCAAACCCTCTTTTGCCTTTAGTCTTAAGCTGTCTCTCCCTGCTATAAATAATAACACTCAGTGACTCCATTCTAAAAGCATATGGAAAACTGGTTCCCAGCAAGAGGATTGGCTGTGACTGTGTTCCTCAGCAGGGCCATTTTGGGACCTTAACAGATGCCTCTTCAGAGCTGGAGATCAAGCTTTCAGGAATATTTAGTATGGTTGCTCCTCATAGGAAACCAGACACTTCAGAAATGGTTTCCTCTTGATTCTGGGAAAGAATTCAGTTGTTGAAAGAAACCAAACTTCCAGCACGGAAGTTCAGGGTAGAACAGCCTAGAAACTGGCCAGCTCCTAGGGCCCTTGGCCAGCCCCACAGGCGGGGGCGGATCTGTTCTGCCGGAGTTAAAAGCAAACCCCCTTGGCGAGCAGTCCTGTGTTCGGGGTCGCTGAGGCACTGAAAGCAAACACTGCTGCCCACTGGCCTCCTGGACCTTTGCACAGTCCCCAAATGTGGGAGCTGCTGGTTGCCAACTATTCCTTCCAAGGGCTCTTCAGGAATTTCTGCCGGAGCTGCACCTACAGGAGCCAGTCCGATGCCACAGGGAAGCATGTGTGTGCTGGCAGCATCCCGCTGCGGGCTCACGTCCGTGGCAGAGCACGCAGGGATAAGGTCGGCCTTGCTTGTTCTGGTGCTGCTCGGGGTCTCTGCAGGGGGAGAAGGCAGGGAGGAACTTTCCTCTGCTGCTTGCCTTTCTCTGGGGAGTGGGGAAGGGCATGGAGGCGCTTGTTTCTGTAGCTGTCAGCAGCATTGGGCTGCTCTGTGGATGATTGGAGTGTGACCGTGACCGTGTCTAAGCTCTCCCAGAATTTCCTGCAGCTGCCATTGTTCCAGAATTTCCCTCCCCTGCCAGGGCTCTCTGGCCCTGCACGGGGCTGTGAGAGAGGGGAGCTGTGCTGCAAAGCAGCTCTGGTTATGACTGTCTGCTGACAGCAGAGTTTGCTGCAGTTGCGTCCTCCTCTTACTGTGCCTCCGTGTTCAAGAGCCAAGTGTTACAAAGCTGTCTCAGGAGGCGCCGGATTCTCGCTTTGGCTGGTTCCAGTGGCTGATCAGCCCCCAAGCAGACAGCTCCTCCTGTCTCTTGCCAGGCTCCCTGGAGCTGACTGCTACTCCTCAGGCGTTCGGATGTGTTTGGGCTCTCCCAAGGCAGTACTGGAATTGCTGGGTGACGTTCTAGCACTTGAGTCAGCTGCTCCCCAGCCTCATAACTCTCCACTCAAGAGATCAAGCAAAGCTGAAAATGAGAGATTGGAACTTGTTTCTGTTTAATGAGTTCTTGCAATAGCAGGGCCTGATGTTCTTCCTGCCTCTGTGCTCAAATAGAAATGAAAAGGAATAGGCTGGTTGAAGGAGGACAACTTTCCATGATTTCTCAGCAGATTCAGACATTGATTGTGCTCCCTGAGGTTGCCTTTATCATGAGCAGACACTGCTCACATGTTGATGGATTTTCCATGTGTATGAACCCTCATCAGCCCTGTTTAGAGAACTGCACAATACCTGAAACCTGGTTTCCCTGAAACCAGGGAGACCTTGGAGTGTAGGTTTTCCTGTGGAAAAGAAACAACAAGGCAAAAGTGATTGTGCTCTGCTGACTTGCAGAAGCCTTCCAGGCTACTTGGTTTCTCTGAAGTCTGTTCCTAGCTCATGGGTAACTTCTGTTTTCCAGCTGGACCCGCAGGTGCTGCAGGACAAAGATTGGCAGCGCACAGTCATCTCAATGAACGGGGTAAGTGTGGCAAACAGAAATTAGCTCTGCTTCTGTACCTCCTGCTCTTCATTGCAGCATAAAAGGAAAAGAAAATGTTTAAAGAGTTACAGCAGCTCTCTTTGGTTCAGGTGGAAGTGAAGCTGTCAGTGAAGTTCACCAGTCGGGAGTTCAGCCTGAAGAGGATGCCGTCCCGCAAGCAGACGGGCGTGTTCGGGGTCAAGATTGCTATTGTCACCAAGTGAGCTCGTGGGTCACATTTCTCCCGTTGTCTTTCAGGAAGACAACTGGCCAGTGGGGTGCACCTACCCGTGTCCCCCTGAGGGATTTGGCAGTCCAGCCTGCTCCACTAGCATAGAAATGTAGATGTGGCTGCAGACAGGAGATGCTTTACAATCTCTGAGATAAAACCCAGTGTGCACACAGGCTGTTTACTCACAGCCTATCACTCCTCTGAATTCCGGAAATCCCCCTTGCCCTTGGCTTCTCTGTAGTTAGCTGACATGGTCACAAATTTCCAGAGCCACCGAACAGTGATGTTTCCTTTCCATAATCAAAAATGTTCAAGGTCTTTGGATCCCATTGTATTATTTTAACCCCTGATCTTTTGTCATGAATCATTTGCCAGGAGAAACCTGTTTGTTCTGTTGTATGGTTTGGGAAGTGTGGTATTTCCTCCCCATGGAATTGCATCAGTTTGAAAGCAACAGAGTTGCTATGTACCCCAGGACTGCTTGGGAATCCTCAGATTACCTGGGCAGAGTTGCAGGCTCTAGGGGCACTGGGACATGGCCAGGGGCTCAAGTGCTCAGGGAGCTGCAGAACAGCCAAAGCCAGGCTAAGACAGTCAGAAAACCCTCTCCAATTTTAAAAGTTTTTCAGCTCAGTCCTGACTGCCTGCTCAGACTTCCTACCACCCTGTTTGCCAGAAGGGGTTCGCACAGGGAAGTGTTGGGGTGCTTGTGGCCATCCTGGCTGGCTGGGGAACAGGCCCTGAGGGCCTGGGCTGACCTGAGCCCTCCTGTCTGGCTCTCTGCAGGAGAGAGAGGTCGAAGGTGCCGTACATTGTGCGGCAGTGCGTGGAGGAGATCGAGCGGCGCGGGATGGAGGAGGTGGGGATCTACCGCGTCTCGGGGGTTGCAACCGACATCCAGGCTTTGAAAGCTGCCTTTGATGTCAGTAAGTATTTGTGTCTGATTTTTCCCTTTGCTCTCTGAGAACCCACGGCTCCCTGTCAGGTGGCTGTGCTATTTTTAATCTTATGTTGCCCAAGAAGCATTAAGAAGTAGAGATTCTCACTCAAGGAAACAATTTTAACCCTGGCTGTATATTTTATCAATATTCTTCAGCTACTGATAGAAGCCAAGACATACAACAGGATGGATCCTCGTACCAAATTGTGGTTTTTTTATTCTTTCCAGCAGACATGAAATGATGGCTTTACCTGCCTTGCCAAATCTTTGTAAATGGGAGATGCCTCTCTCAGGGGAACCATCAGCAATCAGAAGTCATAATTTCCTCATGCTGTGAGGTGTCCAAATTAACAGAAGTCCTTAAAATAAGGAATGTTTTGTGAAAGCCAGTGTTCCTTAGAACTAGGAGGGGTATTTGTGAAACCAGGGCTGGGTAGTCAGGGCTTCTCTCCTTAACTCCATCTGAACTGATGTGCACGGGCTTAGAAAATCAGATCACTTTGAGCAACCTTTGTGAAGCTCTCTTTGATCTTGAGCAGAAAAAGGCTCCTTACTGGTGCTACATTTAAAAGAGTGGCCTGTGTGTCCCAAAAGGCACCTGAGATCAGGCAGGTGAAACACTTCAAATTGCTGAGGTACAAAAAGTGAAATTCTTCCCTACTTCCAGCTTCCACATGATGGTCCAAGAACTGTTCAAGCCACACTCCAACAGTCACAAGGCCTGTGCCAGGCACTCAAATTCACCCTCCCTGCACTTTTCCTTCAGTTTTTTAGTGAAATTTCCTCCTTGTGTTTTCTTTTCAATCACTCTAAGCTATTAAAGACCACTGATGAATTGCCACTAGTGCAAGTAAGGGTCTTTGACAGTTTGAAAAACTACTTTTTAAATTTCTGTTAAATGCTGCCTTACACTGTTTTATGAAAGCAGTGCTGGTTGGTGTTTAGTTTAGGGAGAGGGGTTGGTTTTGTTGTTCTTAACAGTAACAAAACTGAAATGTAAGCCCTGTGTACTTTAGCCACACTCACTGGGGAGTTAGAGAATCTCAGAATCTCTTATTCGAAGCTGTTAGAGGCAGGGAATTGGAATAAGAACTGCTGTCAGTAATAAAAGTTGAAATGCATATAAATACAGTCAAGTGGGGCTTGTTCAGATCAGGCCAGGGCTGCTGGCACAGCACAGCTGGCCCTGGGATGGTGAAGTTCCCTGGCTTGATGTAAAGCAATGAAGTGTTTGCAGTCACTTGTGCAGCGTTTCTCAGCTGGAAGGTTGCTCGTTTAATCCAGAGAAATGTAAACAGGAAAACTCCCAGCTACTTGGGCAGAGACAAAAGATAAACAGACCCAAAGCGAGGAAAAGAAGGAATGCAAGGCCAGCAGTTCCTTCACCCTTCCTCCACTGTCCCCTCTTTCAGATAACAAGGATGTGTCAGTGATGATGAGTGAGATGGACGTTAACGCCATTGCGGGCACCCTCAAGCTGTACTTCCGGGAGCTGCCGGAGCCCCTGTTCACAGACGAGCTGTACCCCAACTTTGCTGAAGGCATCGGTAGGTGCAGCACGGGGATCCCTGGGTAACAGAGGCTCTTCTGTAGCAGGCTGCTCTTAAAGCATCAGAAAGCCTGTGTTTAGAGTGTTGGACAGAGGCCTGGAACAAGCAGTCAGGGGAGTGCAGTGCAGCTCAGAATGGAGCACTGGAATGGCACTGCCTTCCCACGGGGTGGAATATGGCACATGCCATGCTGTTGTGCAAGCTGCAAAAGCCCAGGCTTCCGAAGGGTAGGGTCAGGATGGAATGCCAGCCTGCCTGCTGGGGCTGTGCACACTCACTGCTCAGGAAGGCTTCAGGGAAACCCCCTTTGGAGGGGAGGGGAACATGTTCCTCATCTTATCTTGATACAGAGAAAAACATTAATGATTGAAAGCCTCAAAGCACTTGAACTGCTTGAGAGAAAAGGATTCTTAATGCATTTGTGAAATAAAGGAATGAGATGCTGTGGGGTATTGATGTGCAGCTCTGACCTTCCAGCCTATGATGATGTAATCACAGTCCTTTTGGGACCATCCCTATTGGCTGTCTGGGACATGGCTCAGACAGTCAGATTCACTGCCTGTGGTGATGTCTTGTTCTCTGTCTTGTAGCACTTTCAGATCCTGTTGCAAAGGAGAGCTGTATGTTGAATCTGTTGCTGTCACTTCCAGAACCCAACCTTGTGACATTCCTTTTCCTTCTGGACCATTTAAAAAGGTAATATGTGGCTCCTTGAGAAATGCATTTAATGTGTAAAGCATAATTTGAAAAGTGGAGCCTTTAAATACCTGCTGAATCACAGAAATGAAGAAATATTTGCTGATCTGCTGTGAATGCTCATCAGATAACTATTGTCTCATACTCACTTAGTGAGGCAGTAAATCCTGAATTCCATTCCCACTCATACTGAAAAAGGATTAGAACTGCAGGAAAGGAGTAACAAAAGAGTCAGGGCTTATCTATTGCAAATGCAAATTCCTGCTGCAATGCCACTGAGACTGCACCTGCATCTGGATACAAAGACCTGGAAAGGTTTTTGTATAAAACATGAAGCTTTGGCCATATTTAAGGTCTAGGGACCCCTGTCTCAGAAAGTGTCTGAAATCCAGTATGATCTGTTTTTAAGATTCCAGCACTTTGCCTAACTGCAGTTGTCAGTTCCTCTGGTAGTCAAGTCTCTCTGATTTTGTCTGTGTCTCTGTAATATGGTTGTAACTGTGAAAAAGTATTTCCATGCATTTGATATTAATGCAGTAAGCTGGCTTAATGCTTGCCCAATGTGTTGATTTGCATAAGTATGTTGTACATACCAGAGACTCTCCCTGGAGACATGAAAGATCATCTTGTGATTGAGATTCTGGATTAAAATCCAGGAAATCTGGGTTTTACTTGTGTTTCTGTTGCAGACTTTTCTGCCTTTGGGCAAATTTTTAAACTTTCTGCCTCAGTTTCTCATTCATAAAAGTCAGATATTTATAAAGGTCTGCCTTGTGCATTGTTTCTTCTCTCAGGGTTGCTGAGAGGGAAAGTGTGAACAAGATGTCCCTGCATAATCTTGCCACTGTCTTTGGACCAACACTGCTCAGACCTTCGGAGAAGGACAGTAAAATCCCTGCTAACCCAACCCAGCCCATCACAATGACTGACAGCTGGTCACTAGAAGTCATGTCCCAGGTAAAATCCTGAAAGTGCCATTGCATGTTGTGAAAACACTTTTTGGGAAAGCAGAATCCTGTGGCAGGCCTGGTTCAGCCATCCCGCTGGGTTTTCATGGTCCTTTTTTTGATAAACATAAACCAACTTTTGCCCTCACACAGACATTTTAGACTGTCTGTAGAACAGTGTTCCCTCAGGCAGGGCAATTTGCATCTGTACAAATACAGCTTTTCATGAAGGAATGTCTGTGTGTGTGCATCCTGTGTGTGCTCATGCATGGGAAGAGTTTTTGGGAGCTGTGTCCCAGCACCACGCTGCTGGCCTGGGGTAAGAGAATCAGCAGTGTTTTCACAGTGCTGCTCGGCACATAAAACCACCTTCACTGGTGCACAACAAAACTCTGTGGCCACTGCTGCCTTTGAAGGCCATGCAGAGGATTGGAGCACAGAGCCTGTGTCACTGCGTCAGATGGTTTGTGTGTTCTCTGCTGAGGAATGGCAAATTCTAGATTTAATTTTTTTATGCTGGAACACCAGCACAGTTGTTCCACCTGGGAGGTAAAAAGAGTGTCTCTGAAGCACTGCAAGTTTTACTGTTTCTACTGCAGTTATACAGTGTATTAAATACGCAGCTGCTAGATGTCCCAGAGAGCTGTATCACTAGCTCTCACATAGCCAGGGTGAGGAGGAGTTTTTACAGGGCTTTAGTATTACCTTGTCTTTTCTCTTTCCAGGTTCAAGTTCTTCTGTACTTCCTGCAGCTAGAGACTATCCCTACCCCAGACAGCAAGAGGCAAAGCATTCTCTTTTCCACAGAGGTGTAGGTGCCTGCGGTACCAACAGGACACAAACTGCTTTTGGCATAACTCTGTCACCCTGGGAAAAAACTGACTGGTGTTTCCTCGGACTGGCCTCTTCCTGTGCTGGGGAATTCGGGCCCACAGTGCTTCTGCTGTTTGTTAACCAGAGACAAGCTGGAGAGAATGGAGAAAACCCTCCTGGTGCTGGTAGAGCCAGAACGAACCGGAGATGGAGCTGTGCGGAATCTCCACTAGAAGGAGCAATAGACACTTGGAGAAACGCACCGCAGAGTGTGGCGATTATTCTTGTTGGGAATGTGACAGAAGGTATTCCTCATTTTATGGATTTAATTTATCATAAAGAAACTTCAAGATTTCTACTGGACCACTTGATAGGACACCCCTTTTCGGGTGAGGGGGCGTTAAAGGAGCTATCATAACTGTGTCTTTAATAACTGCTGTTTTTCAAGTACTGTTCTAGGCCACAAAAAATAGCATTGCTTTGCAAGAGGAAGGAGAAGAGAAGGGTCTGGGATCTAAAATTCTCTCCACAGAAATTCAAGTCTTGATTTGAATATGTTCTAAAGAAATCAAAGAGTTTTATGTACAGCTAAAACTAGAACTGTTGTCTGGTTGGGGGCTGGGTTTTTTTTTTGTTTGTATGGTTTTTTTGGCTCACCCACCCCTTCCCATACAAATGTTTGTACACCCCAGGGAAGGAGATGCCCTGCTCTTGCCCATGTTGCACTTCTGATGGGTTTGGTTGGGTTGAGATAGACTCAACAAAATTAAATAAATAAATAAATACAACAAATTAAAAAGAGGCAGGGAGGATAACAGTCAGTGATTCTGTTGTTTGTTTACTTGTAAAAGCAGGGGCAGTATTATCCAGGAAGGATTGCTAAATTCCTTAGACCCCACCAAACTTAATGAAAATTAATTGGGAAGACTATTAATTCCCAACACTCCAAAGAAACTCCAAAGAAAATACGTTATCTCTGCAAAAGTAATTGAAGAATTTGTGGATTTAAAAAAAAAAATGATGGCTCTCAGTTTGGCTGGCTGCTTACTCCAGACTTTCATCAGAACATCTTTTTTTTTGATACTTGAATTTTTGGAGGCTTTGTACATTGTTTCTACAAGAGTCTTTTTCTGATAGATACAAACACTCTGAAAAAATGCCAGAATGTACTTTATGGACAATCTAGCAAGTAGCATGCATTGTGGATTCTCCAGAAATTCCAACTCTGTTTTAATTAAGAGCAGTGGAGAAATTTCTGTGGAACTCCATCCAGCAGTACAAAAGGTCTGGCCAAACACCAATTTTGTATTTCCCTCCCTAAATCAGTTGAAGCTACGGGGGTGGAAAGGGCAGCAGTATTTGTCCAGGGAATTGAAACTGCAGAATGTAATTGCTGGTATCCAGAGGCAGCATTCTGGCTCTGAAGCAGTTGTGCCAAACATCCTGAGGGTGGGAGAGATGCCATTTCCCTAAACTATTCCAGCCCCCACTACTCCTACCCAGCTATGCAGCATCCATTTAGTGGCATCTGTCCATCATCATCCTGGTGAGAAGAAAAGTACAGCTGGAAGACAAGGGAAGGAATTGGCACAAAAAGGGGAGGGAGGGACAGATTCTCAAAGATTGGTAGGGTCAGGTTGTCAACATCATTTGCAGGGAAATATGACACAGAAAGCAACTCCTCTTGTGCTGAATTGCACATTTCCTGATGGGTGATCTGCAAACTCTCAATTTAAAAAAAAATAGCAAAGGAGTGTTTCAAGCAAATAGAAAAAAAATTAAAGGGAAATGATTTTGTAGTCACTGTAATTCTGACTGCTGCAGAATATTAGAAATTATTGTACTGTGAAGTTGCAAAATCAGAAAGGAACAAATATAAATTTCAATTTTGTGAGTATATCAATATTTTGCATGCTTTGTAAGGATTCTTATAGGAATTTAATATTGCTTAGTATCCCTCCCTCCTTAGGTCTGGGAGCAAACCTCTTTGTAATGTAATGTACAACTAGAAATTCCTTCTCTCTTGTATGTATTTCCACGACATTCCAACTTCTGAACCCGCAAAAAAGAAAAAAATGTCTGTAGTAGGAGGTGCTTTTTGGGGGAGGGAGGGAATGAAGGCAAGGAAACTTGAAGGCTTAAGATTTTGATTTTTTAAATTTTTATTTTCATTTTTTGCCTGTTTGAAGGTAAAAATTAGTTGCAATCCTGACAAACCATTGACTTGAGCCATGTCGTGCAGAGCAGTAAAGCATTCTCTGGTTTGTTTCTCTGTATTTGTTCTCCCTTTTCCCTAGCAGCTCTACAGCAATCCTTGCACTCCTGCCCGCTCCCACTCCGGGGGAGGGACCTGAGGCAGGAGCACTGCTGATGACTTCATGGAAAAGGAGAAAAACCCAAGCTACACCTGGTGCTGGGTGATAGCCTTTTCCTTTGGTGTTTGGGATCTGTGGCTGCTCCTTGCAGTGTTGAAACTGGAAAGCAATACCATAATGACTGTGCCAATTTACTTTTGCCCAACTTTTTAATTTTTATTTATATAGGAAGTTAATTTTAATATTAAATTACTGATCTATAGTATGTAACCATGAGAAAATTGCTTTTGCTTTGGTTACTGTGACAGGTTGTTGCTGTCAGTCTCTCATTACAATGCTCAGTTCTAATGTAATGTTATCTAACATGCAGGCATGTGGATCAGGGAAAAAGAAGTTAATTTAACTTAACCCGTTAAGTATTTCTGTTAAGTATGAATATGTTTTCCCCAAAGCTGGTAATTTTGGGCTGGAAAAGATAGTGGATCATATTGCTGATGATGAAATCATGGACTGATTTGAAATGCAAGAATTGAGTTCTTGAATTTCCTTTAATTTTGCAATTAAGTTTTCTCCAATAGTCTTATGTTTTCAGAAATTAAGTATTTCCAAAAGGCTTTGATGTTTTTTCTCCCAGGGATGTTTGTTGGGGTTTTTTTGTTTGTTTGGAGATTTTTTTGTGTTTTGGGTTTTAGTTTTCCTTTATTTTTTTTTAATAAGCCTTATCATACTTAAACAAAAAGGGAAATGCAAAACTTGGCTTTAGAGAAGGCCTTCTGATTTCTCCTCTTATACATTCCCTTGTGAGATGTGTCAGACAACTGAACTCTTTAATTTTCTGTTTTAAAAAGTACAATATCAACAACACAAGAGCAAACTAGCAAAAAGTTACCTTTTATGTGTGCACTGGGAGATTTTTGCTCCTTCAGTTTCTAATGTATTGGAGAGACTTTTCTACAAATGTCACTTTCAGGAACAGGAATCTGAAATGTTTCAATTTTCAGCTAAGGAAATTCAGGTGATTAGGATAGTCTTGTGTCTCTCCAGTTTAAGGAGGGGAATAAGCATCAGCTTCCTGTCATTTAGAAACTACCTTAAAATTCTCGTGGGTTTTTTAAACACTGAATACGTTTATCAGTAAAATTTTGAAAAGCTAAGCAAATGAAGGGAAAAGTTTTCGAAGATGGACAAGAAATAACAGTTACTAGCTCAGAGTCAGCTTTGTATTTGTGTGTGCTTTGTCTGGGAGGGAAGTGTCGGAAACCAAATCGAAATACATCCATTCAAATGCTGCTGGTGTTCTTTATTCTTGCACATTTTTAACAAGTTGAGGTAGTAGCTAAGCTATTTCAGGCTGTATTTTAATGCTGCTATTTTTCAGTGTATCAGCTAAGGGCAACATCCAGCAGTGTGGTGCCTGTCCTGGCCGGTGCCCACTGCCCGCCTCGGCTCTGGCCGCCATCGCGCACACGCGGAATCGTCCGGCACCGCCCGGAGCCAAACGGCCCTTGTGGTGCTGGCCTCGAGGTGCTGGAACCACAGAGGATGTTATGGGAGGTGCAGGATTTTACAGTTTATTAGTTTTACCTGTTTAAAACTGTTTTATGGTTGTTCCTGTTAGTTTTCTATGAGTTTATTTAAACAAATGGACTGTTCTTTAAGGCAGATGTGGATCTCCAGATTAGTTTGTCACCTGTGTAACACTGGAAGCCATCACAATGTGTTCATTTCCCTTAATGTGCCATTCTTTCAAGTGTGTATGAAATGTAAACTGACCAATGTGGTTTTAAAGATGTTTAAAGTCTGATGGCAAAAACCCAACCTTCTCTGATTCCTCACTAGGTAATCCTTCTGTTTCAGTGCTTGGTCACCTACTGGGATAACTTTATCAGATGTGGCATTCTTCTTATGGAAATTTTAGTATAAAATGGGAAATGTTTTAAGAAAAAAACTTCCTCTTTCTCTTTTTACTTTAATTCAAGATGACAGGGACTTGTAATAACAGAAGACCAATACATTTATGCAGGAACTTGGGGGGGATTTGCTTCTGTTCCTTGAAGAAGAAATATTGGAAAGGGCAATTCCTAGATGCAATCAAATTAATCAGATTCTTGTAGATAGTCACTTGTTTATGCCCTCTTAAATTTCTACTCCAGGGATATTTTTCTTTGTAGACTTTGCTAACATTGTGCTACTACTATTAGTGAAAAATAAACATGGTGCCATTCCCTTCCTTTAATACAGGGCCTGTGCATCTGAGATACTGGAGCCTTGGACTAGTATTAGCAAATCTCCATTCTGAACTAGGATGTTCATGTGTGTTCTGTGAGCTTTCTAATTGAAGATAATTAAATCCATGGGTTGCCCTTAAAATCAACAGAAGCTATAAAGGAAGCACTTATAGTTAATAGACTGTTCCTTAACAATCTTTAGGGAATAAACCCAACACAAATGGAAAAGGGAAGCAAAAAAACAAGTGATCAAGGTCACATTGCTTGGGACTAGAATGAAGTTCTCATTTTGAGTTACAGAAGGTGGCTCATGCCCTAAATAACTGAGCAAAGGCTCTCTTGCCAGTAACTAAACATGAATATGGGAATGCCAGGAATTTAGCTACAGCAGCCTCACAGTTCTGATGTGCTGCAACCCCTCTTTCTTGCTACTGACCATTCACAGTTCAGGGCTAAGAAAGCAAAGCTTATCACTTGCTCTCTATCTTTTCCTCCTGAGGCAGCAGCCATAGCACCTGTATGTTAATGTAGGTGAACCACCACCACAGGACAGTAAAAAGCTCCTAGAACCACAAAGTTGGACTATTGTTTAAGCTAGAAGTCTGATTTTGGGCTGCAATGATAAAATGCCACAACAGCTGTAATGACAAAACGGTTGGGGCAGTAGGGCCAAAGCAAACCTGAGTGTGTCTTGATATGTTGTCTTGATTCTCCTCCTTCTATGACCATATCATTTGATTTATGCCTCTCAGGTCAAGCAAATGCACAAATGCTCTTGTCAAGAATTAGAAAATTATTAAATTACCTAGTTTGCCTCCACTGTTGATTCTTTGTTACCATCTTACAGTGACATTGCTGGATACCACTGCAAAACATGCAGTGGTTTTTACATCACCTTTTTCCTGCTGCCATGGTTCACCTCACAATGAGATAAACCCCTCCTTTTCCAAGAGAACCACTTCACATCATTCTGCACTGTAGCAACTACCACACTGACAGGTTCAGTTTGTAGCAGAGCTACAGAGCAGAGATAATTAAAATATTTCCAGTCTTCTTGTGCAGAGTGGACCAGGTACTGCTAAAGTTCTGAGCTCATGTAGGGCTGTGTTGTGAGCTCAGTAAAATTCTATTATTTACAGCTGTTCAAGCATATTCAGGAATTAATATGATTACAGAGTGCCCAAGCCTAGCAGAAGTGTTTGCTCTACTGCTTTGACTTACTCACAATCATTGTCAAAAATGGTTCACCAGAACAGAGAAAACTGTATCTTGTGCTAGAGCTTCGCTTGCGTAACTGCTGTGGTCTTTTCCCCCTGCTGGGATGTTCTGAGAATCTGAGGCATTCTGCAGCTGAACTGTTTCTCTAATCTGCAGAATGATTTATACCACGCAGCATTTTACGTCCCTGTGGGTGTACAAAAGGGCAGGCTTGTGTACAAAACAGCTTCCTGCCTGGAAGGAGACTCCAGCAGCTTCCTGGAGATGACCCAGGCGAGGGTCACAGCGGGCCCAGCCCACCAGTGAGCAGAGGCCTTGCTGCTGCTTGGGCGCTGCCATCTCCCACGGGGCTGTTTGGTGAGGCTCAGGAGGCAGCTGTGAGTTCCTTCTTACTGCACCAGCTGAGTGATCCAATGCTCATCTAGAGTAGCTCAACATTCCTCTATTTTAGTCCCCTTTTGGGAGAAACAGGGACTGTGCTAATTTGGGATTATTCAAATAGCTCAAAACCGATCTGTATCTAAAACCTATTTCGATGATAATTTGGAAGCTGCCATAGCAAAAGGTCATTTCTCCACAAGAGCCTTTTCTATTCCCTGCCTTCTTTACTGCTCCTCACAGCCTAAAAGAAATCTTGTCTTGGGTTTCACTGTCACACACAAAACTTGCAGAATCCTGGATAAAACTTAGCTATGCAGGGACCAATGTTTCAGGAGTATTAAAAGTGATTACCAAGGTAGCAAAAAAGGGCAAGGAATTATTGTGTTGGGATAACTGAAAAGCATCACAATGAAATGGAGAATTTAAAAATGATCTCACAGCAGGACACTGAAATGTTGTCCTTTCTGTGTCTTTCCAGCAAAAAAAAAAAAACAAACTCAGCCTTCTCTTGCCTATATAAATTGGGTAGTTTGTTCTTATCTCTAGTATTATAAGTGTTTATAATCCATGAAGAATTCCAAGGAAAGGAGTTAAGACTATTTATTTAAATATAAATACAATTAAATTATATAATTAGTCCTAAATTATCAGATGTAGAAGACAAACAACTTGTTCTTGTTTGGATAATTTTGGGTTTCATCAGAGCTAATACTGTTGGCATTATTTTAAACACTACCATGTTAGGGAGTCAGTTTTGGACATTTTATCCTGCTGTTGCTAGTGCTTCAGTATCTCATAGTGCTCTGTTTTGGGGAAAGAAAACCTAATCCTGATAGTTTAATACTGAAAGGTGTTGCAACCATACTGCTAAACATCTCTCAGTTTAGGCCCAAAGAGAAGGGGAAAGGGAAAAATTGTCATTCTGGATATTTTTTTTTTAACTTTCTGAGAAAAGTGGTATGAAAAAGGGATCCAAAAACTGTATTTGGGGGAAAAATGTCTTAAGGCATTTGTAGCCTTTCTTTGTACACAATGTTAAATAAAATCTCCTGTATCTATGTTGTCAGGTTCTTTTGGTCTTATTTAGATAAAAGTGGGCCTTCATTGCACTGAATGTGTGAATTGCATTCAGCTGAGTTTGCTGGGGGTATGGAATTTAACACTGCTCTTTCAAAATAAAAGCTGTTCCTTGTTTTACAAGGTAAAAGCTGTATCACCTAAAATCTCGAGGTTACTGCAGAGAACTCAACTGAAACAACCTGAATGTATGGAAATAGTTTACATGACAGGTAGAGAAATAGCTAAGCAACCCAGTCCACGTTCAGATCTGTATGAATCCTTTTGTAGGAGTCCTGCTTCAAAACCCAGCCCGTCTCAGACTTTGTCAGCTTAACATTTGTGTGCAGAGCACTTGAACTGTAGTTAGTATTTGCTAAGAAATCAGCTCTGGCCTCCAGTTCTTCAAACACTGCATGAAATTACTGGGGTTTTGTAGGAATCAGTGTGGAAACTGAATCAGTTATTTAAATCAAGTTAACTTGGTGCTTTATTTAAATATTGTTTAAATTATTAATGTAATTAAAGTACATTTATGTTTGAATATAGTCCAAATTTAATATAATATATAAACCTTTCTACAATAAAAAGATACCTGCTTGAAAGCTCTCCAGCCCATTCATTAAGTGTGGATCACAAAGATTACCGGGCTCCATTGCAAGGTTGGAAGTAGATGAAATGTAACTGACTGCAGTGTTTAAATCTACACTGAGTATCCTGGTTACCCCTGAACTGGGCAAAGAAGGGCAATCTCAATGACTACTAATCCTTCTGACCAGTGATGTGGCTGTAAAATATAAAATAGTCTTCCATAGCTTCAGTGTGGGATTCTTCTGCCAAATGGTTCTCCCTCTCCCAGAAAGTGAACCCTGAAGTGCAACCCCACGAACTGCAGCCCCTGGGTGAGCCTGGAAGGGATCGTGTCCTGCACCAGGCACTCTGCACCCACACCCAGCTCCTACCGTGTCCAGCTCCCTGCTGACTGCCGGCCTGGAGCATCCCAGCCACTCCTCCTGGGCGCTGCTCCCCGACTGAAGGCCCCAGGTGAGCCGTGGAGTGCAGGCCTGTGCAAAGCAGCCAGCACACACCTGCGGCACCTGGAACGAGAGGGAGCGAACGAAACCTAAGGCTGGAGCAGGATGAGAAGGAACATGAATATAATACCCACGGATGCTCCCTGCAAATTGCTCCACCTGAGCAGGTGTCTCTCCATTTTCCAGACAGCCCCGAGGCTTGGACAGGCTGCCCTGGGGCAGCAGCTGCCCTGAGGCCTGCGGGCTAGAGCTGTCAGTGTGAGGCAGGATCAGCCGTCCCTGCCTGACTCCGGAGGGACATTTGTCTGCTCTTTGTTACAAGGCTCCAGTTGTGGAGATCCTGTGATCCTCTGGGGCAGTCTAACCCAGCACAATGAGGAAGCTTTCCTAGCAGACAGCTGAGCTGCTCCTGCACACATTACAGCACATCACACTGCACTTTAACACACTTCTTTCAGCCACCTTTTAAGTTGCAGAACCAAGATCCGAGGCATATCCACTGTGAGCTAGTGCTTGTTCATTAATTCACTGAGCAGAGCGACTGCTTCCTGCTGCAGAACAGAAAGTTGAGCCCTTTGTGGGCTACCGTGAGAAATACATTGTACAAAACAAATGCAGTCACTTTGCACATCCTAAATACAGAAGTAGTGCCATTGAAATGCCATTTTTTAAGCTGGTAACTTAAAAATCAATCCAACGGTAGAAACACAGGACAACGTTTTGCTGAGGGTATCATGGATCAGAAAATCCAGCAGAATGACATTGGTCACACTGTAAGAAAATAAACAAGAGGATTATTACTTAAGCATAAAGGAGCATTTCTCTGTGAAAGGAGTACATCATGTCTGTGCAGCTGCCTGCCAGGGGAATCCCACCAGGTGGGAACAGGCTGAGAGACAGAGAAATGGACAGGGAAGGACATCTCATGAAATGACTGACTTCATAAGACACATAAATAAAAAATTTTCCCACCACGTAAATCAAACTGTGTTGCAATATCTGGCAGCATACATCCTGTCAGTTTTAAAGGGAATTCTGATGTAATAGAGATGTTATTTACTTTGATTTATAATATTAAAAATTTAACTTCACCAAAGATAATGAGGGGACTGTAAATCATACTTGCCCTACCAGTCTGCAGCCTACAAATTCCATATTCCTGTGAATTCTATTCCTGTGAATTCTAGAAAGGAATGTACCTCAAGGGAGAACAGGCAACTCAGACTTATGCTGAAATGTTTCTTTTGCTAAAATAGCTGAGTTGCTGTTGGGAGAGAAGCTTTAACCTAAATAGAGGGGAAACTTTTAGAGGGATGTGTCAAATCAGCACATTTTCTTCATTACTGTGTTCATAGCATTTCCCAGCCAGTGTCTGTAAATACAAACTCTGTTCTACCTCCCACCAAAGCACCCACGCTGCAATTTGGGTTTATTAACTTCAGTTGCTGGTTATTTGTGACAAGTCAAACATCCTGTACAGTGATGGGCTACAAAGCTGAGCTTAATTTAGTGCATTTGAAGGGAGCTCAGACTCTGAAAGCTTGTGTGTACATGAGTTCTTGTAACCTAAGAAGTCAAAGCTATTTCCTACCACAGTGTGCTGGTTTTAGCTGGGGTAGAGTTAATTTTCTTCAAGGTGGCTAGTACGGGCTATGTTTTGGGTTTGTGCTTAACACACTGAAGAAAACTCTAGCACATTTAAGCTATGACACACTTTTAAACATCTACTTCTCACTCAAATGGAAAGCTACAATTATAGATCTGGACCGTAAGGCACAGATTTAGACCAACAGCCCCCTCACTCACACATTTCCTGCACTGTACGCGCTTGGTGCCAGAGCGTGTTTATTCCCCCGCCCAAAAATACCCCACAAAATAATTGATTTTTTCAGCAGCCCCAGATGCGGGCCCTGGGCCAGGGCCGTTGCCGCCCTCCCGCCCTCAGACGGGCAAGGAAGCTGGAGAAGGGTCTGGAGCACAAGTGCGATGAGGAGCGGCTGAGGGAGCTGGGGCGGCCGGCCTGGAGCAAAGGAGGCTCAGGGGAACCTCGTATCTTCTCCCAACTCCCGGACAGGAGGGGGCAGCCCTGAGGGGTCGGGCTCTGCTCCCGGGAACAAGGGACAGGATGAGAGGAAACGGCCTCAAGCTGCGCCAGGGGAGGTTCAGGTTGGACATGAGGAGCAATTTCTCCACAGAAGGGCTGATCAGACATCGGAACGAGCTGCCCAGGTGCCGGTGCCGGGAGGTGGTTAAGGAAAGACTGAACGTGGCGCTCAGTTCACCGCCACGTTCTAGATGACACGGCGGGGTTGGGTGACGGGTTGGGTGACGGGTTGGGTGACAGGTTGGGTGACGGGTTGGGTGACAGGTTGGGTGACAGGCTGGGCTCGGCCATCTCGGAGCCCTTTCCCTCCNCGCGCTGCCGTCACCCCGCGGCGGTGACACCGCCCCGCGCCCGCCTCGGGTACCCCGCGCCTCAGGGGCCGCCCGCGGCGCCCTCCGCGTCCTCCGTGTCACCCAGGCTGCGGTGACCCTGCGGGAGCGCCGCGGGGCAGGCGCTGCTGAGGGAACGGAGCGCCCGCCGGTCCCGGCTGGCGGGGAGGCGCAGCTTGGCCCGCGTTTGCATCCCGCGCTGGAATCATTCGCTTCACGCTGCTGGCTGGTGTCTCTCAGAGGGATGGTGGGTGCGTGTGGAGCTTCCTGAGGGGAAACGCGGAGTGCCCGCGTTCAGCACCTTCCTAGCTGGGTTTTGGTGTGTTTGGGAGCACCTTTGTCTGGATTCTGGTCTCATGCTTCTCTGCAGCGCGGTTTTTCTGCCTTTTTATAGCTGAAAGAGCCTCTGGATTCCAGCTTTTTGCCTGCTGTCTGCCATCCTGTGCCTCATGCTATTTCAGCTTCCGAGCCTGTCATGACCTGGTATTGCCAGGGCTGTAGGAAGGCGAGTTGCTATAGCTGGGCCAAAACCGGTCAGCAGCCTGTGCTGAGAGGTTCTGTACGCTGTGTCTTCAGAGAGAAAAACAATGCAGTGCTGATGCTCAGCAAACTGCACCCTTCTCTCCACAACAGATTTCACTGTCTGTGATTGCATGATGTGCCTGTCTGTGCTGGGGTCTGGAAAACACAGTTCTCTTGTAGCAGAAAATGTGTCATGTAGGTGGTTCTGCTGGGTGAAAAGAGCTCTAAGGAAGCATGGATTCTGTTGAAGGGCATAGTCTGTGCAAACTCTGCTCACCCCAAAAGCAAACATGAACCTTCTGGAGCTGCTTCCTGCTTCATTAATGGTGTGGACTTTGGCTGCTAAAAGATAGGCAAATTTAAGCCAGTGGTTGCTTTTAACACTGTGGATCACAATAAAGTGCTGCAGTAGCTCAGAAGTACAGTTTCTTCTCTAGTCTCCAGCCTAGCTGAGTGTTGTTAGGTAGTTGCTAACAAAAATGAAAATAGAAGGTCATTGTAAATAGTCCGAGATTAAAACTGGGAAACTGAGACGGGAGTAGTCTCATGTTTCTTGTAACACTGCCACTCTCAGCTAATGGAAAAACCAGATTCCAGGCTGGTAAACGAGGTGAAGTCAGGAAAAACCCCTTGATTTCTCAGATGTTTTTATATGGCTGAATGTCGTCTTCTTTCTTTTTTGAATACGATACATAATTGGGAACAAAATGTCTCAAATCTTTTTAATGTGTTTTTCTATTTCTCTCAAATAAGGGGCCGTCTAGTTAGAAAATGCAGCCCACATTTCCCCAGTTATTTTATCTGCTCAAGCTAATTGTTGATGTGTTTTAGTGTGATCATTGGTAAAGATCTGTCTCCTCTCTTTGATTGTATGAGGGATTGTTGTATTGACGTCTTAGGATGTGAAGCATCACAGTATGAAAACCTCTGTGCAGGGATTTCCAGGTGTCATGGGCTGTTACCTTCTGTTGTGTTTTGCAGCTCTGGGGAATTTTCCCTTTCCCTCTGTGTTCTAGGGTGGTGTGATCTCCATGGCCTCCCAGGCATCTGCCAAAGGTGTCTTCTGTATCAGGCTGGAGCAAAGGTTTCCCTTAATGGAGAGTGTGTCCATAGCAGCAACTCAAAGACAAATTGGATGTCAGGCTGAGGTCTGGCACATGCTTGGCCACATCATTGTCAGCATGGCTTGCTTGGGCTAGCTGGCATTTTCCTGAGCCATACCTGGGCATCATTTAAAGGTGGCAAATGCCAGGTCTAAAACTTCTTGAGTTTTAGAAGTTTCTGTCTAAACACATGTTGGGATGGAAATTTTTTTGCTGCAAAGGTTCAACTGTACAAAATAAATGTGATGTACAGTCAACGTTTTGTGTATGAATAGATATATACTTAGAAGTAACATTTTGAAGGCAAATTTGTGCCATTTTTGCTTTACTATTGGTATGAAGGAGGAAAACAGATTCTCGGTAGGTGGAGGCTATGGAAACTCCTTAAGAGATTTTTCACTAACGTAATTCAGAAGTTCTTTTTTGACCTTGTAATTTTGGAGCCTGTCTTGCCAACCAGCATCCAGTCCTAGAAGTGTGTGCTGCTATTAATGGGACTGAATCACTATTGCTCATTGGGAAAAACAGCATAAGAAATGTTAGGCTTGTACTTCCTGGCTAAAAAAATCACCCCATTTAGTCTTATTTTTGGTCTTTATACTGAAAAGAGGAGAAAAAACAAGTGCTGGAAGCTGATTTATGTACATAATGGTAGCCTTACATGACTACTTATAAGGAACCTATTACTTGTTTCTTTTGAGCTTATTCCAACTAAAATGATCAGAGAAGCCACCATTTGGAGCATTTAGCAGCAGTGCAGCCTGGAAGTAATCACAGGATACTATCTTTAAACATAAATAATTCATGAGTAGAGTTTTCACACATACATGCATGATTTTCTTTGGGAAAGAGGACTTTACTGTGAAGGCACTACAACTTTTGATCTTCATCTTTGTAGCAAAATGTCTTGGGGTACTTCAGTTTTGCAAAGAACTGACACTGTGTTGCAAATCAGTGGCAGAACTTGTAGCTTCCCAAATTGTAGGGAAAAAAGAAGAATAAATTCTGCAGTTAGGTGAAAGGAGACTTTTTGAAGGGGTTCAATCTGCAAGATTTCAGTACCAAAAAAAAAAAAAATTAGAACTAATCATTTGTTATATATTAAATGGTTGTAAAGCCACTAAAGCAAAATTTCAGAAGAGTAAATAACAAATTTTTACTTACTTCAAAACTTGATTTGACATTTTTGAAACATAAGTCTTGCATCAATTTTATTTTCCATCAGTGTTTGCCAGAATGAAGCCAAGCTAATGATTGGCTGTAACTAATTGTTACATATGCAGTTTATTTGGGGAAAATAAACTGAGCACCTAACATGTAGCATTTAAATAATAGTAAAAAAGACTTCAGGTAGAGTTGAGTACTCCAGTAATGTATTTGATGACATCAGTCTGGAAGTATTTGTATTTTTTGGATGCTAAAAACGTTTCCTTGACGTTGGTCATTTGGCCAGTGTAGGAGCCGTGTTCTGCACAGGTACACACAGTGAGTAATGATTTCTGTGGGACCTGCCTTTGGGGAGCTGGGTGGAAAGCATGACCAAGAGGCTGAGGTTCTTACCACTCCTTGAAACCTTCTGTGTTCTTCTCAGTGCTTTTCTGTGTATGCTCTTAATTAAAAGCACGCAGTGGTTTTGGCAGATGGAGCCTTCTTGAAGCTTCGGCTACAGAATTTCCTTGCTGTGTGAGGGTTGGTGCTGGAGAGGCTCCTTCAATGTATTTCACTGTTCATTGCTAGAACCTTGGCTGTCTTTGTATAGAGAGGTCTTAGGTGACGTAGGCAACTTTATAAAAGTGATCTACTAGAGCTTGACTTTCTCTCTTTAGCCACAGGATTTTTCATTTCTTTTTTTTTCTTTTTACGGAGTTGCCAGGTTATAATGAGCTAAAAGTTTCTTTTATTTAGCAAAGTAGGTGACACTGAGGGTTGATAATGGGTGCATTTGAAGTAGTGTCTGCTGTGCAGTGTCTTTTCAGACAATGGTCTTGCCTGTTTCAATTTGGTCTTCCCTAACAAGTAACCAGCACTTTAGATGGTTAATGGCAAATATTTCCTTCAAGTCCCTGAAGGAATATAGGCTTTTCTGGAGGAAAAAAGAAAAAAATAACTACTTTTATAGACATGGTTTCTTCCACAAATCTGAGTAACTGTGTACACTTGAAGTTTTGGTTTTCCTTTTATTTCTTTCTGTGCCAAGCAAAAAGAACCTTCTGTCCTATCAGTGACAGAATCATGCAAAGCTGCTTTGTATCTGCACTTGCTTAGATGAGATGGACAATTAATGTCTCTTTTGGAAATGATGAACTTCTTAAATACACACAGTTGCTGTCATCAAATTACTCTTGAGTTAGGATTTGTAAATATGAGATACATCCTTGAATGTGGCAGTATCATTGGATTTGACTATACTGAGAACACCTCATCAGGAATTAACATGTTAAAATGAAAACTTTCTGACATAAACCTTTCCCCTGTAACTGTTGCTGTTCTTTCTAGTTTTATGCAAAACTGCAGGAGAAGGTTTCCTCAAAAGTTTAAAGATGCCATCATGCTGTTCTTCAAACATTTTGATAGTTTGCTGGGATGGATATTACTGTAAACAGTGTAAATTCTGTTTGTGAAAACTCAGGAAAAGTAGTAAAGATATTTTAAAGGATATAGATCCAAATGTGCAGATGAAATTTGTCTACTTCATTTCATACTCAGAACTACATTTGCTGTATTAAAAACATGAAATCATACAAATACTGGTTACAAAAACTTCTTGACTGTTTCCTGAAAATCTTTCTGATATATACATCTGTAAAAAATAGTGTCTATCTACAGAAGAAAATTAAGTCTATCAGTTATGGACATTAATGTTGTAATACAAAGGCTATTCGAAGGAAGAGAAAAAGACTTCAGCATAGGCTTTTTAATAGAATGACTACATTTTTCTGGAGGGAAAACTATTCTGAGGCCTTCAGTCACACATCAAAGGCTTGCCAGGAAACCTGGAGATACAGGAGCTTTTCAAAGAAATACCTTAAAAGTGTTTCAGAGTAGAAATTGCACTTGGCATTGCATGGGGATATCAGCACATCAGCAGCTACATCAGTTAGGGACGCTCTGCTGGGCTTTTAGTGCTTTCCCAGGCTTTGTCCCATGTAGAATCCTGCATCTCCAACAACCCAACTGTCCCAGGGAACAGTGATTCCATAAACTGGCTGGTGATTCACCCTTTTCTGGAAGGCTTGGAATAAAATTTGGAAGAGAAATAGTCTTGCCCTTTTTCCCTGGGGAAATAAAAAGATTACCAGGAGGAGCCTCTCCATCCTGTCACAAGGACTTTTCTTCCATATGACTCAAATTTATGTCCTTGAGCTTCCACTCTGGGGCTGGTAACTGCTCCTCCCTTAGTGATACCAGAGTATTTAGGAAGGATTTGCATGTGGCTCTGTCTCTGCTCTGTCTGCCAAGCCTGAAGGACTTTAAACTATGTAATGAGTGTGCTGTTGACAGGTCTTGGAGGTGAGGAAAGATGTGGGCCACTGCACAGAATTCAAAGCAGGCCAGATAGCCAGGCTTCAGATCCCTCAGTGCCCTGTTTTGTCATGTGTTGGTTGCTTAAAAATAACACAGTTCATCTGTGTCCTGGAATAGCGTGGCTTGGGAAATGCTGGTGGTTTGGTGGGTGGCAGTAAGAGGTTCATTTAAAGCAGGGCTCTTGCTGAGTGTCCAATAGCCTGAAACTGAATTAAAACAAATTTGGGACTGCACCATCTCTGAAAGGATGAGACTTCCTTCTTGTTCCCAGTTCCCAGTCCCGCTGCTTCCTTTGCATAGTATCTAGCAATTACAAGGTGAGTCAGATCAGTCCTGATCTGTCTGAAAGACCAACTCATCAAAAATGAGCTGTGATCTCTAGCATGGAGAGAAGGGAGAGGACCTAGGAAGGGGTGGGACTGCCTCTTTAGGTGTCAGGGTACAATTAAATTATTTTCATGACTAGCTTAAGCAATCCCCAGCAGGCACTTCCCTCACCCAGCCTTAGCAAGATTGACTTGTGCATGAGCCATTCCCATGCAGGCCATTGTCTTGGTGTATCTGAGACCAGGATGGTCCTTTTGGGATTTGGGAGTCCCAGAGCTTTAAGCACCTGGGGCCTGGGAAGGTCCTCAGGTGATGCATCTCTTTATTGCTTCTTCTGTTCTCTGGGACTTTTTGGTTGCAAATGCCTTCAAGAATGTTGTCAGACCAGGTTGGTGGTGAAGTGGACATAGCGAGCACCCAGTCACCTCCCAGTTCCAGACATCCAGGCAATAGAAAGTCCTCAAGCTGAGAATTAATCAACTGCTGGTAAGAACAGACCTATCATCATAACCATCCTGCTATCAGGATTTGGAGTGTTTGGATTTTGCATGGACTGAAGATCTGGTGGGGTGTTTTGGATGAACATGAGACCTAGTCAAAGTTAATCACTTCTCTTACAGGTTTGACCTGTAACACACGTGTGCTGGGGAGCCACTGGTCTGCCTCCTGAAATGGCCCATTGCCCCTCCTTTCTCTGTCCCCCTTCCTGTGATGGGCACCTGGCTGCTGCCTGCCTTACTCCTCCCTGGCAGCTTGATGCAGCAGAAGCCTTTGCTGCAGTTGTTGGTGTCAGAGATCAGCTGACAACATTTACAGTGAACCAAAGGGAGGAGGTCACCACTGGTCACCTGCTCCAGGCAGCACTTTTGGGACCAGCTGTGCTCCAGAGAGAACATTGCAATGAAATGTTGTAGGCTGAGCGAGTCAGCTTGAAAGGGAAGGAAGCTGTTGTGAAGGTCCTGCACCTTCTGTTGTGCTATCCTACCAACTCCCCTGCTTTTAAAATTGACGTGGCTGGTTTTGAAAGTACTGCCTGGCAGTGCCAGGAGAATTTCCACTTGTCTGTTTGTCAGTAGGACTCATGGCTGTAGGAATCACAGCAATTAACAGTGTAAGCATTCCACCAGTGGACTTTGATTATGAATACATAATGTGAGGAATACAGTATATGCTTAAGGTTATAGGACACTAAATACACCTTTGTAACTGGCAGGTTATTGATTTTTGGAATAGCACTTGTTTTAGAGCGTGCTTGGAGTAACAGGTAAGACCACTTCCAGTTAATGGAGTTAACTGATCAAGTATCACTTTTTAGATTAGTGGGGTTTATGCCTAAAGCTGGCCAGTCCTTTGGCTGATAAAATGATTGTGTTAGTTTTTTTATTTTCCTGGAAAACCAAAGTGTCACTGTAGGAGTTGGCTCTGTTTTATTGGAATTTTAACCTAAGGGTTTTGCAGAGAAGGTTGACATGTCTTGCTGTTTGTTCAAGCATGTAAAATCTGACATAGAAGTGTAATTGCTATCCAGGCAATAGGTATGTGCTACCTCATCTCTTAGTATGTGGCTTAAAATTTGGATGCAATTGTGAAATTTACCAAAAGGAGCAAAAAATGACAATGTAACCAAATTACCTCTATTTTCAGCACCAATGAAACAAACCCTACTTAATGTAGATGATGTTTTGATCTGGACTGTGAGCAGCTGTAGTTAATGACCGTGCTAAGGGTACTGAGCCTACATAGAATATTTTTTAATCAGCTCAACGATGTTGAGTAAGGTATGGATTTACCTGGTCTGCCACTGTTTTAAAAAAAAAGTCTTCTGAAGCTGCAGTCAGTGTAGAAGCTCATGCTGAGAACAAGTTACAGACACTGCTCCCCTTCCCTGTGGAACAGTTTCCCCATGCTAGTTGATGAACAGTTGTTTTTTCTTTCCTTGGCAGTGGTTTGAAATAGCAGTTGTTTGAAATAGGAGCTTGAAAACAAGGCTACATAATTTAATTTTGTTATGAAAAGGCTTTTAGAGCACAGTTTGTGAGTTCAGGAGTTCTGTAAATGTTCCTGTCACTTGTCTGGAATGTTAAGTATTGCAACGGTTACACATCGCTTGCAGCAGCTACAGCTCTGAAGTTTTCTCCAAAGAAGGAGTAGAGAAATTGAGGTGTGTAACAGCCAATTTTTGCCTAAAACTGTAAAGGCTCTTCAGAATTTTTAAGACAGACAGTAACAGCAAGGTGTTTTGTGTGTGAGTGGCTCCCTGCAGCCATGGTTCCAGGGGTACAGCCCCGTGTGCTCTGTATTGCACTGCAGTGCACAGTTGTGTTTTCCCTCGCAGCACAGATCACAGCAGACACTGCCCACACTGGCACAGGGATCCTGCCCACCTGGAGCTCCATCCCACCTGCAGCTGTGGGCAGATGCCTTAGGGAAAAAAACAAACCTGAAGTCTTCCCTTCTACCCTGACTGCTCTCCCACCTTGCAATTAGTTTTGGCTCAGAGGGGTTTCTGAGCCCTCTGTGCTCAGCTGTTTAACAGCCATTAGGAAATTTCTGTACCTTGTGCATGGCCAGTCTCTCCATCTCCTCAAACAATATACATTAAAAATATAGTGCTTTTTTTTTTTTAAATTTAGAACCTGGCTCTAAAATCATTTACTGGTCTTTAGTTTTAGTACTGGAAGAGATGATTAAAAGCCACTCCCAGTCTGCTTTCTCGATGCCATTCCAGATTTGATAGGCTTTTGTCATGTTCCCTGTGAGATGTCTCATGGGAGCTATTATATACCTTTGATCTTGGCCCTTGCTTGGCCATCTTAAAATCTGTGAGAAAAATTTTTTTTTTTTTAGGTGGAGAGAAGAACTGCACATAGCAATTAAAGTGTGGGTAGATGGGCAAAAAATAGAATTGTTGAGTGTGGTATTTGTGTTTTATGGTTCATTCTCTATACCTTTCTTTAATAATTCCTCGAATTGCTTTGCTTTTTTTCTTTTCCTTATTCCAAAGACTTTACTGATAGTTTAGTGAAGCTGTGAATCAGAATGCTGTAGTCTTGCTGAGCAGTATTTTTACACTTATATTTATATCTGAAGCTGAGGTTGCTTTTCCCTGAGAGATAGATGTGCTTGTGTTTACTTATATTTAATTTTATTTGCTGTTTTTATTATCCTCTCAGTCTTACAAGGGTCTCTGATTCCATGGACTCTCCTGTTATCCTTGGTATTTTAAATTACCCACTAGCATCAGCAAACTTTCAAGTTTCAAGTGATCTTAAGCAATAGAAGAATTACACTATTTGCTCATGGCTTCTAGAATCCAGTGGTTTATATATCATGTTTTTGGAATTATTGGGCAAGAGACATTGTCGTAGAGTGCTTGTGCAGCTTGCAGGGTGAAAGTTATAAATGAAGAGAGCTGTGTCTCTTTCTCTTTAGCTGATTTCCTATTCCAGATATGAAGCTTTTTGGTGTCTGTGCTGTCTTCTCTGCAGAGACTTGGGAAAGTTCTGTATCTGTATTTTACAGAGGGTTGATGAGGCTGTATTTTATAATCTCTTTGCTTTTCTGCCTTTTGGGACTGTATAAGTGACCTGAAAACGTCATTCCCTAATTATTTGGGCAAAGTTGTCAGCCTAAATACATCAAAACCAAAGAATTTGCACAAATAGAGATGGAAAATGTACTGACTCTATTGCTCTTAGGTGTGAGCAATTTCCTCTGTAACTTGGGTATTTCTCAGTATCCTCAGATTTGAGGGACCACTTGCTTCTTTTTTTTTTTTATCTCTTAAAAGATGATTGTAAGATTATTTATAATTTTCTGAATAATTTGTGATTTTTAGTAGCTAACACTGCTTAATGCCTCTCAAAAAATACTTTTGTTGCTTAACCCTCTATTGTCTTCCAGGCAGAGGAAACTATATTTTGTACTCTTGTGACTGAGCTTTACTTTCATGACAGCAATATTAGCATAAACAAGCATATTAAATAATGGATGAAATTAAAATAATCACAGTAAGGAATCACACCCTCCCTGCCCTGCTTCAGCGCTCGGGGTTCTGAAGAGTAGCACAGAAAGCTTTGCACGTTGGCTGGGTGGATGTATCATATCAGTTTACAGTCAGGAGCAGAGCTGTGCTATTGGGCAAAAGAGTTTTAAATTATTATTTATGCAGTTGTGTTTGCAGCTGGTATAAAGCACAGGGCTGGTTTCACATGCCCCCACAGAGCAGGCAGAGCACTCTCCTGAGCAAGGCTCTCCTGCTTCCTGTACTATGTGTGCTGTGGAAAGAGAGGCGGCTGGGAAAGGATACAGGTTAGAGGCAATAGTTACAGTTTGCTTTAGGAATGCAGTCTTTCTATCTGATATTTTGGCATAGCTTTGGCTTCTTTCCATTTTGATTAATTGATACTGTTTGTGCTGTCATTAATCAAATGTTTTCCAGTAATGTCTTGTGCCTGTTGATGAGTATTTTCTTTAGTAGTGGCTTTTTTTCCTTCTTTTTTTTTTTTTCTTGAGGAGGGAGGAAGTGTGTATAAAGGGAAAGGAAGTCTTCAGTAATTCCTTCTTTCTCCCTGGGGCAAAATATAAAATACAGTTTTATATGCAGTATTTTCTTTTTAAAACAATAGTGAAATAATATTTTAGTTCTCATTTGAATTGTTAGTGCTGTATGTTACTCCTCAGAAAGCTTCCTTTGGTTAGGGAGTGTTTTATTTCTTATTTTAAAATTTATTGTTAAATTTTCTTGTTGGGCAGGGACAACATTATTGTTGATTCCTAATACTGTTTCTTCCTAAGGAATGTGGTGGTGTTCTTCAGAAGCACAAAGGTAGTTTTTATCTGCTATACCTGCCTTTTGAGAAACTGGGTGAAGTAGGGCTTTTTTCTACTTCCAGTCACACAATATTGATGTCTTCTGTTTGCAGTGCTGAAACCCCATCTTCTTTTTCCTTCCTGGAGAAGGCAGGAGGGGAGAAATTGGCACAGAGAGGCCATAAATTCACTTTCGGAGTCTTAGTGAGCAGCTGCTTTTAGAACCTCTCATGCTAATTGATGTCTTGTTCTTATTTTGTGTGACCCATTTGTAAATTTTTCTCAGTTTTTAAACTATAATGACATAAACTTCTTTCATTAGGAAAGTAACAACTAAGGCTTAGTTTCTCTGGAATTTAAACAGGAACAGTGGTACTTAACCCTTCTTGTCCTCTGTGGATCTTGAAACTTTCTGGAAAGGCAGTTCTACCATTGAGTTTCAGTGAATCAAAATAGTGGTCTTGAGTGTCAAATTTATGGATATTTTAAAGTAATGCTGTGATGAAACATGAGGATTATACTTAGCTTGCATTGTTGAGTTTCACTTGCTTCCATCCCTGTGCTTTGCAGTTGCTGTTCTTGAAGCAAATACTCTGGCACGTTTTCAGGAACGCTTCTCAGGGATGAGAAACATTTGAGTTCACAGGGCCTTGTCACTGCTGACCCCTGAGATACATTGATCCCAGTATAAAAGCTTTGTTCTCTAGAAGGTAACCTTAGCCTGCGTTTCTGAGGCCGTCCATCCAGTGGGTTGTGTCGGTGTCTTACTCGCTGTAATAAACAGAGCCAGCTGTTTTCACTGTGCGTGCAAAGCTCGTGTGTGCTGTGTCTGGCTCTGCAAGGTGTGTCAGGGCTGATGAATGCTCTCTGTAGACCTGAAAAATGTGCATTGCAAGTAGCCAGTGCTGGGTGTCTCCGTGCCAGCCGAGCCACTGCCTTATCTGCATTGCCTGGCAAGGTTGTCAGGCTGTGCTCAAATGTATCATATCACTGGCAGTGCCCTAACCCTCCTGAGAGCACTGGCCCTCTCACTCTGTGAGCTGTCAAAAGGGATGGTTCTGACTGACTGGATTTATCACAGGTGTGTAGTTTTTCTTTGGGATAATTTTTTAAATGCAGTCAACTTCACTACAAACTGTGCTCTGAAAATTCATTTGGTTATTCCTCAAGTGTGCTGTGGGCAATTTATTTATGTCTGTAGAACATCAAGATACCATTCAGTAGTAAAGATGCCAGTTTTACTAAAGAACTCTATGCTCCTTAGTATTTTCAGTTTTGGTTTTCAGCTGAATGAGATCAAAAGAACTAGTAAGTGTTTGACTCATAAACATGAAAAAGGCAAGAAATAGAAGTGTGGCAACTTGGATGGTAACCAGTGTTATCATCTGCTTCTGGAATCTAGGAGGCAGCTGTACCACTTAATATTTGTGTATAGCAAACATATTACCTTCATGGAGCTTTTCTGGTTTGGGTTTTGGTTTTTTTAAGGAGTCTCTCATTTCAAATTATCTCTCAGTTACATTTAATCTTCTGTGAAGGCGTTCTGATTGCTAGTAGCTGTATGGCAGGACTGGTGCATTTTTGACATTGTGATGATGAAAGTGCAACAACAAATAAAATTTTCTGTGTCTGTTCATGCCAGCTTTCAGAGCTAAAGGGAATCTGGAAGCTATAAACAAATATTTTCAGTTTCTTAAGATGAAGCTTCCTGTTGGTTCTGCTAACAATACTTAGGGATCTGAGGAGGCAAACTCCTGGAGTTTTCCTGACTTTGATTAAAGTTGGAATTGAAATATACTTGTGTGCACTGAGGTGGTGTTCAGAAGAAAGGAGTGTGTATAAGTGTATGTTGTTAATTTTGTTAGCTGAAGTTATTTAGTACTTCTGACCAGTGTGTTGTTATGTCAGATGTCTCATGCACGCAGTCACCAGTCTGCTTTTTGTGCCTGTGAAATGCTTCAGTTTTTAAGAGATGGAAATGACTAGATGTGTTTCATGTTTCTAATCAGCTGTGAGATATTGGGCTCAGGTAAACCTGATCACTTACTTCCACCTGGGCTCCATAAGACTGAAAGTAGAGTGATGTTGTCCTCCTAATCTTCCATCCCATGACATCTGACTCAGGGGTAATGAAGAAAACAGCTGCCAACTCTCACTCTTGCAGGAGGAGAAGATCCTGATGTGTCTAGTCTTTCTGGTAGCCCATGCTTCACGTTAAGGCTGTTCTGTGGCTGTTCTGTTAGTCTGTGCTTCCTCAGAGTTAGCACTTGTTGAATACCTGCAATTTTCAGGTCTGCCGTGGCTGCTCCTGGTTTGGATAAAGTCAGCCTTGTTTTCTGGACTCTCCTCTCTGCTTGTGGGTGGAATGGCAGTGCTGGCAGTTGTTGTCAGAGACAGCAGTCAGGCCAAGCTGCAGGAGTGTCCTCACTGCGGGCCGTGGAACCCAGTGAGCTGCTTCTGGTTTCCTTTTGCAGATAATCCTCCTAATCACACGAGTCGTGTTAAATTCTGTAAAATTCCATGTGTTTATTATTGTGATTTTTAATAATAAATGGTTTGAGGGAATCTGAATTTTTCATCAACTTTGGGTTTTTTGTAGAGTAAGTTTTTCTCGGCGACTGCCATTTTCCTCTCAGCACTGTAGTTACCGAGCTGGTGGTAATCTTTTCTCAGATCCAGTGTTGTTGGTAGTTAAGCTGTTGCCTGAATACTCCCACAGTGTTTTCCTTCCCACAGTCAGAAATAAAAGACATTGCTCCCTAATAAGCCTTTCTTTTGCTGGCTAACGAGTGAACTCAGCAACATGGGTCACTTATAAAATATCCTCGGTTCAATGCCAAATGAGAGCTAAAAAAAATATTGTAATTTGGAGTGGAACTGTAGGAAGTGCTTAGTCCTTAGCAAAAATCCCTTTAAAAAAAAAAGGGCAAAAACCATTGGTCAGTCACATGCATTCTGTTTGGCTCTAATTTGTGGTCTTTGCTGTTCTTCTGGATTTCTGGTCTTAAATAGAACATTATAAAAAAAGACATTGCTTTTCATCTGTATTTTATATTTAAAGTCTCTTTCTTTCTGCTTGTAGATTTGTTTGTAAATGCATCATAAACAGACAGCCCAGAATGAAGAAAGCAAGCAGGAGTGTTGGCTCAGTGCCCAAAGTGCCTGGAGTAAATAAAGCTCAAACAAGTGAAAAAGCCAAACCAGAAAACGGCTCTTCAGTGTCTGCAGTAACAAAACTCTCCAAAGCCGGGACATCGGCATCTCTTTTGAAGGTAATAATCAGTAGAACATTCTGATAATTTGTATTTTTTACAATAAAGCTTTAAAAAGGGTAGAATTTCAAGGCGTGCCTTTAATGCAGTTTGGACTGGAGGTTGCATTGGTAGCTGGAGGGAATCTCGGTAGTTACAGAGCACTGGGCAGGATGACAGGATCTCGTGTGTCATTCATGCTGTACTTGCATCCTGCAGGGTGAGATGGAGAGCAATGTGCTGTGCAGGACTTGACTGTTCTGCAAAAGGAACAGAGTGGAAGTTGTGTTCTGACGAATGTTATTTGTGTGGTGTTATGCTTGAATGGTGTCAGTGACTAATAGGATTTGATAAGAGTTATTTATTAATTCTGAAAAAGGAACTAATGAAGTATCTAACATGAGAACTGTTTTACATCAGTGATCCTTGTCGGGTCAGTGCAGCTGAATTCTTCTGGCTGTTTTGGCCTTTGCTTTGGGTTGAAGTATTGCTTGAGCTGAATTTTCACAAGTTCATTCTTGCTCCCAGAACAAGTTCAAAGGTAGAGGTTTTCTCTTACAGTAGCAAAACAGGGCAGTGTATGTAGGAGCATACAGCTTCCAACAAACAGTCAGACCTACTGAGGTGTGCTGGTGTGGAGTTTTCACCTGGCAGCAACCACATCTGGGTTGGATGGATGGAAGGAGCCTGCCTGCTCTGCCTCCTTTTCCTGGCAAGGAGACATAGCTGGATCCAGCTCCTTTTGCTCTCTACAGCCCAGTGTGCAGAGCAGTGCTGCTGCTGCTGCCCTGGAACAAATGACCACAGCAAGTAGCAGGGTGTCCAGCTGGGACCTGAACCACTGTCACTGTCACATACAGGAACCACACAGGCCATTTAAGTAACTGGCAAATAAAGATCTAATATTAAAGAAATGCAAGGCTTGAGGTCTCTCTGTAATAGCTCTGCAGGATTACTGCAGTCAAAATGTGTGTTCCCTTTCTCTTCTTCCTTTTCTTTTGGGGAAGAAAGGTTAATACTTTTGCTGATGAACTTGCAAACCAGGTTTCAGGGAGGTTTTCTCCCAGTGCCACTCCTTTCTGCCATCACCCAACACATCTTGCAGTTTTCTTAGCTTTAAATAATCTTTTGATGCTTGTTGACACTACTTACTTTATATTTCTAGAAACCTCTCAAAGCAACTAAAGTCCTTTGTAGTTTACTTATCAAGTTTCTTATGTCATACCTCTCAGAGAGATAAAGGAGGAGGATGATCTAACATTGAACAAATTTGACCCACTATGCTTTCACAATTTTACTTATATTAGTAACACTTGTGGCTATGTTTTGGTGTGGGATTAGAATTCATGACAACTTAAGTTTGAGGCACAATGAAAATTTTCTCTTGATTACTAAGGCTTATCTCAGGTTTATGTTACCGCCAGACTTACACGTGAAGTTGGATGTCTTTTACTTGTTAAGGTGCTGTTGTGCCAACTATGTGACTTAGTGGTGAATGTTCTTCTAGTGTTCTGTACTTATATAACAAAGTTAGTTGTTTGTGGGGGTTTCTTGTTTACTGGTACTGACAAATCACATAATTTCTGGCTTGAAAGAACTATCAATAGAAATTGCATTTCAAAAAAATATTTTTAATATAATTTTATATTTGATATTATTTGATGAAACATTTGGCACATTGTTTTCCTCATAGAGGTCGTAGGGTATTCTCTTAGAGTTGATAAATTGGTGTGTGTTCTGAATTTAATTTAATGGACAAAAGTAGAGCTGGCATTAAATACCTTTACTGCAGTGCTTACTGATTTATTCAGTCCTTCGAGTTGGGTATCGAGTGAAAGGCCCCTATTAAAGAGTAGACGTACAGTACTATAACAGTTGTGGTTTAGTCAGTAATAATGTTGCAAAATTGAAATTTATTTTGCAATTATAGTATCCACTTCGTGATATAACTACAGGCCAGCGTTCAGCTTTCAGTGGGCTTCTTTAACTGCATTGTTCCATGCATTTGTCCTTTTTTGTGGAGTTTTCAAAGCATGTGGACAATGAGCACAGGAAGAAACTGAGACCCACCCTTCAGTCAGCTCAGCCTGTCCCAGGGTCGGTTTGTCCGGCTGCTTCCCAATGCCCTCGGTCGGTTCCTGCTCTGTAGTTTTTGTCTCCCACTTCACCCAGGACTTGTGTAAATGTTCAACACTCCCCACACATTTTACTGCAGAAGTTTAACTGCCATCCACTTTCAGTTTTTGATCTGTGAAAAAATACTCTACAAATAATGTGTTCTTATTTTTAAGATCATTATTTTTTGACTTCTTCAGCTAAGGAGCTTGTGATCCTGCGAACACTCCCAACTGTAATTAGACAGCAGCTGTACTTCAGAGGAATTGCAAAATCCAGTGTCCCTGAAAAGCCAGGACTTGGAGACCAATATTTGAATATTAAAAATTGGAGTGTGTTTTTAGTATTCATGTGTCTAGGCTTCTATTCTGTTTGCAAAATGCAGTAACTTAATTACAGATTGTTGTGAAGTTTGATGTTTGGAAAACTCAAATGCAACAACAGCAACCATCAAAGAAAATTTTCAGTAGGAATAATTATATATATATAAAGGGATTTGAATGAGATGCAGTAAATAGGAATACCTGTTGAGAAACTAAGATGAAATGAATTGTGTAGGTCATTATTCAAGTTTCGTTGTACTGAAAGGAAATTGTGAGAGGAAAACAGAATATGAATTGTATAATTATAAAGTGGTTTTTTATACAGAAAATCAAAATATGTCTGGATGAGCATTTCTAATGATGAGATTTTTCTAATTTTTCATATTTTACTGTAGGAGTTTTAATGCTAAGCAGGATGACACAGTTCTCAGTAAATGGGAAAAATTATTTAATAAATATGCACCATTGCTTTTGCTTCGATTAAAAAGATAGGCTACAAAAATACTTTGATTTTTAAAGTCCTGAACAGTTGCCATTGTGGAGCATTAAGAAGAGAGCTGCTGGTTTGTAATTTTTCCAAAGCTTCGCTAAATAGTTTTCTTTGCCAAGAGTATAATGTTACAGCTTTGAGAAACTGTTTACTAATTGGCTGCAGAGGAGGCAGTGCCTTCCAGCCGAGACCAGGAATAGTTTATGGGTAAGTCAGAAGAAGAATGGCTGTCTTAAATTCCTTTGTTCAGCAAGGACTGGAGATGACTAATGTCTGAAAGTGTGTATTTTATTGAGAGGTTTTTTTTTCTTCAAGCTGAGTCACATCTTGACCTATTTGGCTTGATAACATGTACTTGTACTCTAAGTGTCTGAAAGCTTAATCTAATTTCCCCCCTCTTTCAGCAGGGTAAAAACGCTGACAGCTCACAGTCTGTTTGAACCAACACGTTTGCAGGAGGGTGGGCAGATTCAGCAGCAAAGCAGAAAATCACTGTTCTGTGTCTTTTTGGAACACCTGGCTTTAGGCAATAGTTGCACAGAGTTGTTTCCCTCCCCCTGTACCCCCATGCCTACAATATTAGTTTCAATTAGATACAAACTCTAATTAGATCACAGGTAAACCAAGATTGTTGTACAACAGCCCATCCTCCCCAGGGGAACTGGGTGGACTTTATAGGTTTTGCAGCCCTCTTATATTTTTGCTTTCCTATTTATGTTTCCATTGCCTGTGCCTGTTTGCATGGCTGTGTGACATGGCAGATCAAGGAGCTGCTCTGACTCCTGGGAGACAGGAGCCCTTGGAAAAGCCTTGTTTGCACAGCAAACAGCAATGGCATTTTCATAGCAGAAAAGCCAGCTTTAGATGCACATCAGACTAGATTCTTGGAGTGATATGTTTTCTTCCAGCCTTTTATAAACCTTTTTAGAAGGCCACACCATTTCTGACATGATTCAAAGAAAACATTCTTGTCCTAAAGATTTTACCCCTACAAACAGATGTTTCTATCTGTAAATTTTCTATATTTCTATCAATTGCATGCAGAGCAAATATATTCTCCTCTCAGGCTCCCTTTTGTTTTGCAGCTGCTTTTTGTAAATGGCACAGATCCCATCCATGCTCTTTCCACAATGCTGTGATCAGTGTTCCTGGCTGTTCTGGAACTGGCACTTGCAAAAAGAGACTGTAGAGAATAGAGTGACATACAGCTATATTTTTAATTAATTCTAAATGTATAGAATTGTAATGTCTGGAATACAGTTTTTAACATGGATGTGTGTGGGAGCTGGAAGTTACAAACTTGCAGACATGATGGAAAGCAACTGGTTAACTGCTAAGCACTACCTTTTAGCTGGGATGTTGGAGGAGAGTTCCAGTGTGTTATCCAGCTGAATAATACAGTTGCTCGAGGAATGCTGCTAGCACAGCTGTTTTCTTTTAATTTTTTTTTGCTCCCATAATGGGAAAAATGTTGAGCATATTTTGATTTTCACCATTTGAAAAACTGTATTTTAAAGAGCATAAAGTCTGCCAATTAATGCTTAAGAGCTTAGTATTTCTAGACTTTGCTTTATTCTGAAAGATGTATAAGGTTGTTGAGAATCCTGTGCTTGCTGCCTTGTCACATTCCAGGCAGCTTTTGTGGCTAACAGTAGTTTCAGGAACAATCATAGGAGGTTAGAGAAAGAGTCCATCAAACAAATACCCCATCTCTGAGAGTTCCTAGTAAAGAGCTTGAAAGCAAGGCAAGGATATATGGTGAGGGTGGCTTTTGCCCTGCCTCTGTCCTGTTTTCTAGTGATTTGTAGCTTAGTATTTTGAGCTAGAAGTTGTATTTTGCTAATGTTGGATTGATTTTTGTTCTTCTTTGATTTGATCTTTTTGTTGTGAATTTGTCCACCAGAAAGCATTTGATCATACTCAGTTGAAGGATATTATACTAACTTCCTGATATTTGGTTTAATTGTCTAAGAATTGCCTTCGCTTTTATGCATAAGCAAACTTTCAGTCAAAATTGAGAAGTTTTACGCTATGATGTGTTCCTGTGCTTTAACAGACTTTTTTTACTTTACTCCTTGGTACTGAAACATTAAGAATTTTTGGAGGGAGAGAGAAGACTCAGTTTCAGTGGTCACTCATATGTGAGGAGTTAAAGTTCTGTTTCAGTTTACCAACTCTGCACAGCGTGGTGCACTTACACTTTTCAACATTCTTGCATAGACACATGACTTGTCAAATATGTACGTTTTAAACTGAAGGAATCTTTCACAGTAGAAATGTTGGCTATGCAGGCTTCTGGGCCAGCTGTTTAAAAGCTGCTTCTTCCCTTTCTTTCAGACTAAGAGTAACGATGACCTCTTAGCAGGGATGGCTGGTGGCGGTGGAGTGACGATGACCAATGGTGTCAAGGCCAAGAAGAACTCTTGTGTATCAACAGCATCATCTTCAGCTCCAGGGACAACCATGAACACTCTGGAAAACAAACCCAAAACTATTGCAGGTAAATGGATATACTGATTCTTAAAGGTGGAAGTTGGGGGACTTACTATTTTCATTTAATGTATTGAGGATCCAGGCTGCCTACTCAAGTGCTCAGTGACACCACGGGCAAATCACATGCCTTCTGAACTCTTTTCCTGTTTTTAATAATGTAATTACTTTTTTGGAGGGTGTTTCTTTTAATTTTTTTTCCAGTACAGACTATGCAGCTATTATATAAAATGAAATAATATAATTAATTTAGAGAATCATAGATTTTTCTAAAATTGTCTGTTTAAAAAATCCATGACACAAGCACTAAATCTCTAAGATGACTTGTTGCAGTGAACATTTTGGACATTTTGTATTGCTTTATAGAAATAAAGTAAGAGGGCTTTCAGAAACTGTTCAGGAAAGTGAAATCATTTAGTGTGTTATCTATATGGATTGAAATAGGTCTTCCTTCCATTGCTGTTTTGGATTCAGTAATGTTTGCAAAGCTGTAAAGCATCTGGAAATAAAGTAGTAATAATCTATCCTCATTTTTATGCAATGAGATGGAAATGCAGAAAACAGAAAATGCTGAATGTTGGGTTAATGCTTACTTTCAATATTTTGTAAGAAATGTATTTAGCAGTGTGATTCAGAAAACCAGCCGCTGTGTTGCTGATACAAAGCACACAGCCTTCTGTGACAGATACTGTATTTTAAATTCCTGTTCCTAACTTTCAAAAAACATACAGGTACAAGTTCCACAACTAAGCGTAGCACTTCATCTGGAAATAAAGAGTCGAGCTCTTCTCGAGAGAGGATCCGGGATCGCTCCCGTTTGAGCCAGAGCAAGAAGCTGCCTCTGGCGGGGCAGGGCCCCGGTGACGCGGTGCTGGCAAAGCGCTCCCGCAGCCGCACCAATCCCGAGTCCGAGATCCGCATGAGCAAGTCCAAGTCAGACAATCAGATCAGTGACAAAGCTGCGCTGGAAGCCAAGGTGAACGATCTTCTGACGTTGGCAAAAACTAAAGATGTGGAAATCTTGCATCTGAGAAATGAATTAAGGGACATGCGTGCTCAGCTGGGACTCAACGAAGATCAGCTTGAGGGGGATGAGAAATCTGAAGAGAAAGAAGCCATTGTTGTCCATCAGCCAACTGATGTAGAGTCTACACTGCTCCAGTTACAGGAACAAAACACTGCCATCCGAGAAGAGCTCAACCAGCTGAAGAACGAGAATCGAATGCTAAAAGACAGACTAAATGCTTTGGGCTTTTCTTTGGAACAAAGGCTGGACAACTCTGAAAAGCTCTTTGGCTATCAGTCTTTGAGTCCAGAGATTACAGCTGGCAACCACAGCGATGGCGGGGGCACTCTGACATCTTCAGTGGAAGGTTCTGCTCCTGGATCAATGGAAGACTTGTTAAGTCAGGATGAAAACACTCTCATGGACAACCAACACAGTAATTCCATGGATAATTTAGACAGTGAGTGCAGTGAAGTTTATCAGCCGCTGACATCAAGCGATGATGCCTTAGATGCTCCATCATCTTCAGAATCTGAAGGAGTACCAAGCATAGAAAGATCGAGGAAGGGAAGCAGTGGCAATGCAAGTGAAGTATCCGTAGCTTGTCTGACAGAACGGATACATCAGATGGAAGAGAATCAACACAGTACAGCTGAAGAGCTCCAAGCCACGCTTCAGGAGCTTGCGGATTTGCAACAAATAACACAAGAGCTGAACAGCGAGAACGAAAGACTTGGAGAGGAAAAAGTAATCCTGATGGAGTCTTTGTGCCAGCAAAGTGACAAGTTGGAACACTTCAGCCGTCAGATCGAGTATTTCCGGTCCCTTTTGGATGAACACCATATTTCCTATGTAATTGATGAAGACATGAAGAGTGGGCGCTACATGGAGTTGGAGCAGCGTTACATGGAGCTGGCAGAGAACGCCCGCTTTGAGCGGGAGCAGCTGCTGGGGGTTCAGCAGCACTTGAGCAACACTTTGAAGATGGCAGAACAAGACAACAAGGAGGCCCAGGAAATGATAGGGGCATTGAAAGAACGGAATCACCACATGGAACGGATTATTGAGTCCGAGCAGAAAAGCAAAACAGCCCTGGCAGCCACCTTAGAGGAGTACAAAGCCACGGTAGCCAGTGACCAGATTGAGATGAACAGGCTGAAAGCTCAGCTAGAGCATGAAAAGCAGAGAGTGGCCGAGCTGTATTCTATACACAACTCTGGAGATAAGTCAGATATCCAGGATCTGCTGGAGAGTGTCAGGCTGGATAAGGAAAAAGCAGAGACCTTGGCCAGTGGTCTGCAAGAAGAGCTGGCACACACCCGCAATGACGCCAATCGATTGCAGGATGCCCTTGCTAAGGTAGTGCTTAAAACACCTTTGCATTCCAACATCCCATGTACACAATGACCTATTGGCCTCTATAGTTCTTTCAGAGGTAGAAGATTAATTATGAGGTTAATTGGATTGCAGTAGTGTTAGGACAGATTACTTTCTCTTAACTTTTGTTATGGAAATGGTGTCAGCATTTGAAAAAATTATATAGATACATTGAGCTACAGGGTAAGTGCTGTGTTACTCTTCAAAAATATTTGAACACAACTTATTTCAGTTGCCAAACTTAAGCAGTATTTAAGATCCTGTACTAATTTAGTGCTTAAATTGCACACCTTCTGCAAGACACTGTGCTGATTAGGTTTTGGATCAAAATGTTTATTTCCAGTTCTGTTTTGACCCAAATATTTCTAAGTTATGCAGTAGATATGTTTAGTAAAAGCATTGTCTGTAATTTAATATAAAAGCAAGAATCACACAACTTATTAAATAACGTTACATATGCATTTAAATGTGTGTCTTCCTGAAGAGAAAATTTATGTCAAATTTAACATGTGAACTATATATTAGCTGCAAATTAACATGTTAGTCATGATCACGAGCCTGTTAGAATCAACCTTAATTTGGGGTGAAAAATATAATAAAATAATTTTAATAATTAAAGTTGGAGAGTGCTATTAAAATAAAAACCACAGAAACAGATGACTTAAAAGCAGGGTTTTTTGTCTATTAAATTTGGTGCCTGCCAGCATTGCCCACCCTAAGCCACAACCTAATTTCTCTTGTTTTTCTGACATGGAATTTTTGCTGTTGGATTAATGTTCCTGTGCCTCTGATCCCAGCCTGTTCCTTATGTTACAGTTTCATGAGACAGGATGAAAAAGCCTCTTCCCCTGCTCCTGAAAGGGTGAAGTCAACAACTTCTTCCTTTCCCTGTTTTTTTTTCTCAATTTAATAGTTTGACAGACTCCTCTGAGAACTGCTTCAACTCACTAATGCAGTTCACAGAAAATGTGAAACTTGCTTAAGGAAATCACTCCTCACACAGGTCCAGCAAGCACTAAAATTAGTGCACAAGAGAGCAGGCTTCTTCTCTTCTGGCAAGAGAAAGGAAGGGTGAAGGGTTTCCCCTACCACCCTGTCCCTTTTCCATGGCAGCTGGGTGTTAAATTGGATCAGCTGCTCATGAAACCTCAGCCTTGTACAATGGTGGTGCTGCTTCACTTGTATGCAGGGCACTGCTGTTAGGGTAGCTGGGAATGCTCCTATATCCAGCCTGGGAATAACAAAAGTTTAACTTTGGCTCAGGAAAAAAGTTACACCAGAACAATGCAGAGTCAAATGCTTACACTTCTCCTGTATTTTTCTGGTTGCAGAAGTAGATTGTGGTAGTTAGAAAACTAAATGTATGTTTAATATTCAACTGAGGTATATTCTTCTTCAGGTTGAAGATGAATATCGAGTGTTCCAAGAAGAAGCCAAGAAACAAGTAGAGGATCTCAATGTGACTATAGAAAAACTTCGGGCAGAACTGGATGAAAAAGAGACTGAGAGGAGTGACATGAAAGAAACCATCTTTGAGTTGGAGGATGAAGTAGAGCAGCACCGTGCTGTGAAGCTTCATGACAATCTTATCATATCTGATTTGGAGAGTAAGTATTGGGAGTTTGTCTTGAGAGAAAGGATCATTTAAGGAAAGCTGAAGTAGAACATTGAAACATCAAGAAAATATTGAAAATATTTTCACTTGTCTTTTGTATGTCTGAATTCAAGTCAGACTTGGTTTTGCAGAATCCTTACACAGTAGGGGAAGAAAAAAATCAAGTTGGCTTAGCTTTTCCAGACCCGCTTAGTAGCTTGTGTGGGAATAAAAACCTGTGAATAGAGAACAACTATGAAATCTGCTAATACTGTTTTCAAGTTGTTCTTCAAAGTAGGAAAACATGTAGTAGAAAACATGTTTACTGTGGACTGTCTAGCTCTCTGTGCCTTAGTTCCCTCTGTGATCTTGAAGACCTGCTCAGACATTCCTACCACAGACTGGAATTGTGCAATTAGTCTCCATCTAAATAAGAACATGGGCAAGCTGTATTTGCACAGTGCTACTTAGAGAATTCAAATATCTGTTAGTCCTCCATGTTATTCAGAGATGAAACAAGAGAGCAAAAAAGCCAAAGCATGATTCCTTCTAACAACAACAAGGGAAATATTCATAGAAAGGGTTTTAAATTGGTCTGCTCTCGAGAAAAGTTAGCATCTTAAGCAAGCTAAATAGTTTATTCAAGCTCAGTGTCTTCAGACATAGCTGTGAATGTTGTTTTCCTAAGCAATCCTTCTTTATCTTGAAAGGCAATCACTGCTTCTCTGTATTTTAAGTTCTTACTCTGATTTTTTCCCCTTTCTGTGCTAAAAGACAGTAATTTTGTAGCAAAGACTCAAGAAAGTTGAACAGTTTTCTACTTGTTTCGTTTTGTGTATTAAATGAAATACACTCACACAGGGAACAGCACTGTATTCAAGCAGATATTTAGGTATCTGCCTAGCAATACCTGATTACAAGGCAGCTCTGATTTTAGATGCTTCTGCTTTGTGGGTGCAAACCAGGTGTCAAATATTTAATTTCAACTGGTAAAAATTCAGGCAGACAGACCTCTGCCAGGGGAGAAATTCTCAGCAAAAATTGCAACAGTCTTTGTTGTTCCTTGGTCTTGAAATAGTTTGGAAAATTCATGTGAAGCAGCCAATGTCCTGACGTGATCCTCTGGGGGAAGCAAATGTTGTTTCAGCTCTATGCTGGAAGGAGAGTGGCATCTAGTGGCAGTGAGAGAGGATGGCACCCGAAGAACGGTATAAACTTTAAAAAGTGGGGGGGTTTTTGACAACTTAAAAACTCTCTTCATTGTGGGCTCATGGTTAAACCTCTTACAGGAGTTTTTTCGTGGTAGTCTCTAAGTACTGAGAGCACAGAACATTGTGAAAAATGTGGGACTTAGAGATAGCACATACAACAGTTAAAAGATAGAATTTTAAACACAAAATGGAAAATTGTATCTTAAAGATTTTACCAAAGACAGACTTTACACTTAGGAGAAAGATGCCTCACAGATGAGGTGGTGAGTGTTCATTCAATTTAATGATTAATCAACACAAATAGTAATGTAGGAAGGGAAACACTCCAAGCAAGCACTGGTACTTAGGGCACACTTCACTGTGGGCTTTACAAACAGCAAAAGAGGCATGAGAAACCCAGAATGGAACATTTTTCCCAGTAATGCAGGTATTAAACTGTCACATTTTAGCTGTTAATATGTCTGCCTGCAGAAGCAGGGATCTCTTTGATGTGTGCAGCAGGATGCAGATTGCTCTGATTAAAAGCACACAGCGTGTTCCTGACATCCACCCAGATGTGGTGAGAGCTGCAGTCACTGCAGCTGAGCTCAGTACTGCTGGGATCAGGAGTTTGAAACATGGTGCTTAAAGGGCCTGGAGGGGAAACTTAATGGGGAGCAGCTGAGGGCACTTGGGTTGTTCAGCCTGGAGAAGACAGGGGAGACCTCGTCATGCTCTTCAGGCCCTGCTCTCTGTGACTGGTGACAGGACTTGAGGAAATGGCTGAAGCTAAGTCAGGGGAGGTTTAGGGGGCATACCAGGAAAAGGTTCTTCACCCAGAGTGTGCTGGGCACTTGAACAGGCTCCCCAGGCCAGTGGGATTGTTGGGGTAACCTGTGCAGGGCCAGGATTTGGCCTTGATGATCCTGGTTGATCCCTTCCAACTAGACAGAGGATATTCTATGATTCTACTGTATGTAAAAATCTCAGAGATATTAAAATAATCAGTATGCTTTATATCCTCCTGCTGAGCTGAAGCAGGCAGTGGGGAAGGCTGACACTGCACTAGGTGGCGCGTTCCCTCTGGGTTTCACTTCTGACTCCCAAAACCTTGCAGTAGTCAGGTAGCCCAGCTGTCACATTAGTCATCCACAGTAACTAAGGGGGAAACAAAAACCTGTTATTCTCCCAAGCAGTTGATAAGAGCTTGTGGGGAATTTTTTTCCAGAAAAGTTTGACTCCTGATGTGCAGAAAATGGGTATTTGTAGGTTAGCTTACCACTTCTCAGAGGTTTCTTCTGAAGCACAAAAATAATCCTTGCTTGTTCTCTTAGCACAGGGTACATGTACATGTAGGTTCTCCTCGTCTGTAACTATTTAAGTCAGTAAATTTTTAGGGCAAGGGTAGGTGAGTAGAAGGTGGATATATTTAATGTTCAGTGAATAGGTCTTTTATGGAGCTGACAGTGTTAGTTTTAATTCTGCTATATCTCTTTTGAAAAGGATCTTGACAGTAGTTATGAAATGAAATGTTTGCAGTACCATATTAGGCCTTTTCTAACATAGTGTTGGAAAAGTCAATAGGATGTGATGTTCATTTTTTGTTAGTACTTCTTTTTTTAATTTTGGCTAATGGTGGATCCTTAAAAAGTCAGCTTTCTTGCTGTACAGATATATTGTCTGACATGATGAGCTCAAAAGCAAGATTGATCTACAGATTGCCTGAGCTTTGGCATTTGTACCCAGTGCCTCTTCCTTACAGAAGGAAGCTGTAGTTGTTACAATGTTTTTGTGATTGTGCTGGGATAGCCATTTCCATGCTAAAGAATCAAAGTGCTCTCCCATTATAAGGCATGCCTGTGTAACCAGCAAAAAAACTGTGAGAGTGTCCACTGGGGAATTGCCTGTGTCAGAATTACTTGATTTAATATCCCTTCTCCGGAACTGTCATGTCATTTTTTCTGAAACTACTGCACATGTCTGAATATTGTTAGGTTTTTTCCCCCAGAAACGATTGAAATTAAACAATTGAACGTTGATACTCATTTTTATTTCTTAGTCATAAATTCTAACTGCTAGTTATAATTAGTAAAAATTGAAGATACAGAACATTGTGATACCTTTTCTCTGGTAGCCTTACTAAATTCTTCCCAGCCCTAGTTGTAATGGTTTTCTTTACCATTTGTAGTCTACATGTCCCATAATTATTTTTTTTTCTGCCTCTTAGGTAGAGGCAAGGCCTTGTCAAACTGTGGCTTAAATCAGTATAATTTTGTGAAATGCACATGTAATTGGATCCTGCAGTAAAACAGGAGCTTGCTGATTTGCCATTTTTGATTATCCTATTCATTCATCAGAGGAGTCTCCTTGTTCTTCATTTACCCTAACATGTAGTCACTTTTTAATCTGTTTTTGTTGTGTGTAACAAAGGAGACTGGAGACTGGATAATGGTAGAAGTACCTGTCCTACCATACTGAAAATTCAGGCACAGGGAGGTGGAAAGGGTTTGTGTGTGTTAGAGGAGAATGTGGAGTTTGTGAGGATGCAGAAAGGCAAGATGCCCCATGGCAGCTTCTGCCTATTTTGACTACTTGAATTTTCAGGCTGTGGTTGGTGGAAGAGGTGAAATCACTTATATTGGTTATAATTTCTCACTGCATTTCAAATTCAGTTGCAATTTGGTGGTTTTGGTTTTTTTTAATCTCCTTGTTTGATTGGGGAGGAGAGAGAACACTGTTTCCAACAACTGCTGTAACTGCTCTGTATTATTTATGGTACCTGCAGAATATTCAGACCATTGTGTTTTACTTCAAAGCATAAATACACTAAAATTTAATGGTGCGTTTCATAACTCACAGAAGCTGAAAACAATGGCACTACACAAGCTTTAACTGTGGGTGCATTTATGGTTTCTGGTTTGTGGTTATTTTTAGATAGCTTGCTTTTAGTAGTACTGCAAATTTTGTTTTTAAAAACAATTTTTCTTTGAACTGTTTTAAAAGTGAAAATGAACATAGGCTTGATTTTTTCCAAAATGGTATTTAAAGGAAAAGGTGGGGGGAGCAAGTTTTACAACTTTGACCTAAAGCTGGCCTCCTAGTTCTGAATTTAGCTCAAACAAATTGTGTATACAGAGACAAGCTAAAAATTGGAGGGCTTTGCTTAAGTATCATGGTAGCATGAGATTTGAGTGGCCCACCCTGCAGGCTTATCTTCAAAGCTTAAAGATCAGCTGGGTGCAAGTTAAAATGGGCAGTCTTACAAGGAGGAGATAAATACAGAAGTATCTGTCTAATTTTAGTGTTCCAACTTGTCCAAGTTTGAAAGGTTATCATGTTTTTAGGCCAGCTGAGGTTTATATGATTCTTGTAAAGAAATTAACTGTGCCTGAAAAAGTCCCTGTTGAGGAAGGTTTTGTGTTTTGAACAGCCTAAATGTATTAGGCACCTTCAGTCATGTTGTGGAAAGAGCATTGTTAATGTACAGGAAAAATATTTGTTTCCAGCAGGTGTTGGAATAATGAGCCTGAACAAAAAAATGCATTTAGCCAGTTTCTCTATAATTTTTGCAGTTTTTACAGTCACACAATGCTATGGAAATAAAACATCCTAGGATCCAAGGATCAGTGAATTGACACACTAATTAGAAATCTATGCTGTGTTCTTCTTCATTAGTTGCTTAGTTTTAAGAATGGAGTAATGAATCACATTGTCCTTGTGTATTGAATAAAGTCACAAATGAATAATAATTGCAGTAGCCAGTCTGTCAGACGCCACACAGGAGCTGGTGGTGATGGGGTGTGAACCCTTTTGTGTCACTGCTGACAGATTTAGGGGACCATCTCTCTCCTAACACTAGCTCACAGACTGTTTGGCCTTCTGCTGTAAATATAGTTTGCTTTGACCTCAAATAGTAGCTTGATAGACAAGAATGTCAGATTCTTGGGGATATGAGTTCAGTTTTATCCCTGTGGAAGGCACGGCTGCTGTTATGTCAGCTGCTTTGTAGCAAAAATTAAACTGTAAATCAAAAGGCTTCATGTAGCTGCAGCTTGTGTTTGAGGAGGGAAAACCCCCAGACATCCATGTTTTTAGGATCCTTTCATGTTAAATTGCCTGCCTTGTTTACTTGCTCTTTGTTATTGCTTTGTCGTTTCAATATTGTGATTTGGGATTTGTATAAGAATTGAATTTGCTTATGCTGCTCCCCTCACCAGTCACAGAGCAGTGTGTACCTATTAACACCCTCTGGCAAATTATTCCTTCTCATACTATGTTTCTTCAGATGTCTTTGGTTATAAAAATGTCTTCTCTGAGTAAGTCTTCAAAAACATTTGCAGATCTTTTCAGTTATTCATTTTTAAGTAAATAAATCCCTGACTAAGATCTTACAGGGAAATTGACTTTTTTTTCCAGATACAGTTAAAAAACTTCAGGACCAAAAGCATGACATGGAAAGAGAGATCAAGAATCTTCACAGGAGACTCCGGGTAGGTAAAACCCCAAAAAGTCAATAAATTGTAATCTTAGAATGTCCTAAGACCAGCATATGAAATTGTGAAAAGATAATATCATTAGATATAATGCCAATAACATAATTATTTCTGAGAGACAGGCATCACTAACCTACAGACACTGAACAATGCTAAAAATTTCTCAGTGTCACAAAGATACGATGTTGGGCTTCGGTGAAAATGGTCCTGGGTATTTTTGTGTGGAGTTCAATATTTAATATTTTTCTCCTCCACTTTGAACATTTTGTTTCCAGAAAAGAAATTGATGACTTTCAAAGTCTAGTTATTTCCAGCAAAACCAATTTAACTCGTGAGATAGGTTGTGCCTAACCCTGAACAAGTGCCCCTGTCGTTCCTGTAAATCATTTCCTTTAACAGCATCGGAAAACACTGAATAAAAAGGATAACTTTTATTTTTGACTTCCACACTGGTGCTTGCAGGAGGAGTCGGCAGAGTGGCGTCAGTTCCAGGCAGACCTGCAGACTGCAGTGGTCATAGCCAACGACATCAAGTCGGAGGCCCAGGAGGAGATCGGGGACCTGAAGCGCAGATTGCACGAGGCTCAGGAGAAGAACGAGAAGCTCACTAAGGAGCTGGAGGAGATAAAGTCACGCAAGTATGCAAGTGGCAGCAGGGATAGGTGGTCTCTCTTGCAGGGGAGGTGCAGTTTTGGAGATCTAGGTTCTTAATTATTGAGACTGCAGAAGTCTGTAAATCCTCTCTCACTGTGAGGATCTGTGTATCAGAAAGCTGCTTTATGCTGCTTTCAGTGGTCAAAATAGCTACACTTACAACGGCATTATTTGTTTCTTTTTACTGTATACTTGATCCACCCAGGGTTTTACAAAGGTTGAAGTGGAGGATTTTTCCAGTTTAACAGCTAAACATGACTTTGCTTCCCACAGTGTGAAAAACAAGCAGTGTTGACTTTTCTGTATGATCATTAATATTTATTAGCAGCCAAAGGTTTTGGTGTGGTTAAAAACACCTGGGTTTTTACCTGAGAAGAAACATTCATTTAGTTCTGCATATTACTTGTTCTGTTTTCTTTCCACTGATAATTAGAGGTGCTTTGTATATGAAACCAAAAGTAATCCAAATAGTGATGTATTGTGGCTTGAATTAGGTGCTCCAGATATTTAGAAACTGAGTTACATGTCTTTCAGAAGTATTAAAGTTCTCAAATAGGAACATCTTGGACAGCACCATTTGAGTCCTGTGACTACATTGTGTCTAGGGGTCACATATGTGTACAGCTTACAGTAATGATGCTTGTGATGTGTATATAGTGAACAATTGTTTTCTGTATGGATGGGAATTTGGTAGGATTTACATTACATTTAGCCCAGCATCCAGTAGGATAGGAAATAGCACAGCCTGTGAAACTTGGAGGAAAGCTTATGCTGCCTAAAGATGGATGCCAGAAATATATTCTTACCTCCTTAGTATTAAACTGTTTTCCATTTATTCAGGTGGAAAAAAAATTCTCCCCTCTGAGATGATTATTTTCACGTGGAATGATGAAATCCTTAAGTCTCAGTTTTTTCCACCCGTGTGTGTGTGAGAGAGATAGGAGTAGCAATTAAGCCTTATATCAAAAATTGATTTGATAGACTTTTTTACCAGGTGCTAAGCTCTGTTGCTGACAAATAGTGAGAACTTAGTGATAATTTGGGTTGATATTCTATTTCTAAATTACAGTGGAAAGAAAACAAGATTAATGTAATGACCTATTTGGATCATAAATTTTAATTTGGCTTCAATTTGTGTTGATTTTTTAAAGACTTTTCATGCTGAAATGTTTTTTAAATACCCTAAATGAGCTGTGCATTGACTTCAGGCAGGAAGAAGAGCGTGGTCGAGTGTACAATTACATGAATGCAGTAGAGAGAGATCTGGCAGCTCTGAGACAAGGAATGGGCCTGAGTCGCAGATCCTCCACCTCCTCAGAGCCAACTCCCACTGTGAAAACGCTCATCAAGTCCTTTGACAGTGCCTCCTCCCAAGGTGAGTCCCACAGCCAGGGCAGCAGAGCACCACGCTGCCCTTCTTACGTGGTCACTCTGATGGCTCAGCTCATTCAGAGGCAAACTGCTTTATCCTGTCATGACCCACAAGTGATGGCTGAAACAAACCAACCCAAACTGGATTGCAGAACAGATTGTTCACTGCAGTTAAGTGCAAGCATCCTTTTTTTGTCTTGTCTTTATTTTTTTCTTTGCTGTCGCATTGCCAGTGACTCATATGCTGGATGCTTTGATTCAGTGCTCCTGTATATTAGAAATACATAAACACATATGACACACATAATTATAGCTGGAAGCACAGCTGATTTCAGCCCAATTATTAAAATGTGAACTTATTGTACCAAATTAAGCATTTTAAAAGCCAAGTAATAGTTAGAGCTGAGTTTATTTCTTTTAATAATTTATATCTTATACTTAGAGCTCTGACAGAAGTTAAAAGTAAGATCCAGCCAGTATCACCTATTGAAAGATATAAGAAATATTTTCTAAAATGAAAGGAGTCTCACTCTTGACACAATGGACTTTACTCTGATTCTGAATGTAGGAACAAGTGCTGTTCTTCTCTCTAGGGAACCAGAATAAGGAGTCCAAGTAATTATTCTGAGATGAGAAACACTTGGGTTTCACCTTCAGCTGCGTATGAGACCTCATATGGATTAAAATATTTCCCTTGCCAGATGTTTGGGTTTTGAATTTCATATCCAACAAAGTCACTGTAAGTCTCAGGTAAAAAGACTTGGTCTAAAGCAGACTAAGTTAGCAGAGACTTACTGCACAGAACTGTGCACAGCAAAGCTGCTTTTGACTGCTTAGAACCAGGGAGTTTAAGATACAGAACCATCTCTGTTATTTAATGATTCTGTAAATGCTTCTATTTCCATGTTTGCTCTTTTTGTTCATAGATATTTACAGTTTTTACATTTCTGGTGTTAATTTAGAAGGTTTTTTACTGTGTTACTGGAGAAAGATGCCTTCTTGACAGAGTTAATTAAGTGATAAATCCCCTCTCCCTTCTTTGGAACTTTTTATTTCAAGCTAATATCTGCCTTCTACTTCAGCATTTATGTCTAATCATGTTGTTAAATCATCAGATCACTGATTCACCAATTAGAATTTTTCTGTTTTCATACATTTCTAAAAAGGTAATTTGTTTAATCCCAAAATTTAAGGTATGTAATATCTAGTGCTTGTGGACTTTGATTAGAAACTAGAAAGGAGAAGCAGGTGATATGGTTTATCTTTCTTCTATTACTGGCAGAGCCAGGAGCCTGCTGTTATCTCTTTAATTGTCTGAAGATCAGAGAACTAGTAATGCCATGATTTACATCTGCCAAGGTAATAGTATCCTGCACCTTAGCCTTGTCCACCCCCAGCAAACTTAGGCTTTTACCATGGATGATAGAAAGACAGAAAATGAAGGTAATTGCAGGGGAGTGAATGTGTAGGCATACTTTCAAATGACTTTTCAGTCAATTGCTAATTGAAATTCTGAGAGTGTGATCTGGTAAAACTAGTAATGTAAAGTACAAGGTGAGAGTTGGCTTTAGCAGTCTCCTGTTGCACTGCAGAACAGTGTCATGCTCACGATGGCTTCCTTTCCATGTTCCTCCTAGTTCCCAGCCCTGCTGCTGCCACAATTCCTCGCACTCCCCTGAGCCCAAGTCCCATGAAAACTCCCCCAGCTGCTGCTGTATCCCCTATGCAGGTGGGTGTTTTATGACTGCACTTAATCCTTCTCTTTGAAGAAGATTGTATGAAACTACAGGTGGTAACATACAAATATTGGCTGACTTGCTGGGGAAATAATGATAAAATGTTGCCTTAAGTAAGTAATTACTAAACTGTTCAGTCTAACAAGTCTTTCACTGAGAACCACGTTGGGAATTTGGGAGTTCTTGTTAAATATTCTCAGCTACTGCTATTCCTGTGCTACTAAAAAGCATCAGAGGAAAGACTTTATTTGCATTCCTTAGTTTTAGAGCTGCTATTTGTCAGCTCTTAGTCCTGTGCCTGCCAGGGAAACAGCAGAAATCTCCTTTGGCAGTGGACTAAGGTCTGTGCAGAATCTGTCAGCAATCCTCAGTGTAAATGTAAATTTCAATGCAGGCCTGACAAGGGAGGGTTGAAATAATGGCAAATTTATGATGTTTGTTCATTGTGCACTGACAGAGTCTGGCCAGTGGGTGAGGGTGCTGTGTGTTTTGTGCTGTCCCTCTGAAGCTTTGTCCTTTTGCTCAGCTCCTGCAGCAGTCTGGCTGCCCTGAGGTGGCATTGTCAGGAGACTGATGTTCAGCTTTGTAGATAGTTGCTGGTTTTGTCATCTCACTTGCTGTGTGAAGTGAGATTTTGGCAGAAGCCAACAAGTTTAAGGACAAAGCAGATGAGACCAGATTCATAAAGAAAAATCAAAGTATACTTTGTTTTACTCCCTTAATATCCATTCAAAGAATGTACTTTGTTTTATTCCCTTAATATCCGTAATTCTTCTGTAGCCTTCAAGATCTTGCTATCCAAAAGTTCCAAAACTTGATTTTTACTGTAGGTCAGCGTAATGATTTGGTGATATATTCTCTCTGCCTGAACTGAGGACTCTATATCCATATTAGCTTTTAGTCCTCAAGGAACAATACCTGGAACAGACTGACTGTTCTCCTGTTCTCAGACTAGTGCAGCTTTTATTCATTTAAGAGTGGATTTCATGAAACAAATAGATAGCCTTAAAGCAAAGAGAAAGAATTAAATGCTTTTTGGGAGAGCTTCTGCTACTTCTTATGGTTCAGTCACTCTTGACAGCAGTTTTCTAAATTAGTTAAATGTGACAAGTTCACTGACAGATGCTTTGTTCCTATTGATCTGTCTTTATATTTCTGTTTATTTCTGCACTCTTGTAGAAGGAGGCAGACTTAATCTCATGTTCTAAAGGGCTGAACCAGATCTTTGGCAGACAGAAGACTTTTCAGTGAAGCCTAGGGCTTTATCTCATTTTATTTACCTGTAAATTAACCATGAACCAAAGTAATCTCTTAGAATACTGCAAAGCTGCTCAGGTTTACAGCTCTTGTTTGATGTTCTTGATTTGCCAGAATTACTTGAATTTTGAATTCATGAATTCAACTCCTGGTATAAACCCAAGTCATTAACAGCTGGGTGCTCATTAGTGGGAAACGTTGCCTGAAAAACAAAGGGGAGGGTGTGTAAATGAAAACAGCTTCTATTGTCTTTCTGAAGATAGGTGGTTTTCTTCAAAGCCATTGTAATTATTGAGAAGGCAATTGGATTTCATGACCTCAGTTATGTGAATATTTTCTGCTCAAGAGAGAAGGGGGTTGAGTTTTCTGTATTTTCATATTGCTACCTCTACTGTTGTGTTCTATGTAATTTTTTTAAAACTTTTTTTATGTGCTCTCTTGCAATTGAAAAGCAAGATTTTTATAAGTAATCACAATGTGAGTTGATCTATTGGCTCCCACCTTACAGAAGTCATCCATGGTTTAAGGTCTTTGAGGAAAGGATCTCTGTATGGGTGTTGCAGTGTTTATTATCATTAATCTCACTTGCTTTTAAATGCTTTCACAGGGGAAATATTTATCTGGGCACCTCCTGAGAAACTGGCACAGTGTTGATACTTTGATAGATGGATTGGTTGCAAGAAACATTGTCCAAGTACAGATGCATCAGCCATGTGCTTTGTCTTTGGACTGTGTCATGAATTTCCTCAGTCTTGAAGAGCTTTTGTTTGCTCGGTTTGTTTTTCTTTACAGCTGTGTGTGTATGTATAATGAGATAGATTCTTGGATATATTTTGCAGCTCAAAACAAACAAACAAAGCCCTTTCTGGCTTCAGGTCCAAGCCTGCAGTGGAACATAGCTGTGTTTTACTGTGGCTCTTAGCAGTACTGCAGAGCAATTTAGGAAGAGAGGTATGAAGAGAATGCTCCAGAGAACGTGAAAACAACCCCACTGGGTTAGCCCAAAGCTTAGCTGGTCTGGTATGCCACTGGGAGTGACCAAAGCAGATGCCTTGGGAGGAATATAAGGACAAGGGAGTGTATCTGCTGCTTTCCCTGGGTACTTTCTTTTTCTCTTTTGTAGCTGGAGGACTCTGCGAAAGACACGTGGTTACAGATTTGTAAATTTAATATCGTGCTTTGCTTTGAGCATATGAACTTCCAGGGTCCAAGCAATTTAGTGTCAAAGGCATCCTATATCTTAACTAGTTAATATGTGAAAAACTGAGTTTGTTCTGCAATTGCCATGTGTAGGTGCACTGGCATGAAGTGCAAAGTGATTGGGAAGAGGTACCTGGGTAGTGGTGATGGTCATGTTTCCTTCCATAGCTGACAACAGACACAAGGATGATGAGTCAGATGCCAAATATTTGGAGTTGAAGTGATTAGTTCATCCTGCCATAGTTGTGTTTCAAATTGAAAGCATCTCCCAGAGACCTGTGCACTGCTACTAATAAGAGATGAAGGCAGGTGAAAGTATATAAACATCAGTTGGTTCATTTTCCTCTGGTTTGCAGTGTATTAGTCACTGTGTTACTGCTGGTAGCTGTAAAATATGGAATAAGGAACTAAACAGTGCAAGGGAGCACTGTCTGCAGTGCTAACAGGAGCAAAAAACAACCAGTTTGTTTTATTGCAAAGAGACAAGACCAGCACACAGAAGTTATCAGCTGAGTGCTACAGTCACTTTCTGACAATACCCATAAAGGCTGTTTGGTTTTAGGTGATAAAGGAATGTGGTTATCCAGCTCTGTACATACCTGTGCTTCCTGGCTGAAGCTCTGTACTCCCCTGTCTCTGTAGTGGCAGTCCCAAAGCTAATCAAAATGAAATATTTTTATTTTGACTGTTTCCTGGGGTGGGGAGATGCAATGAAATGGCTCACTTTGGTACAGTTCTTATCCTTTAGGTAGGAAATGCTTGGGGGATTTTTAAGTAGGTGATGTAAGTGTGAAATACCAGCTCTTAGGGGAAGCTGTTGTGGGCATTTCTGTGCATGGCTCACAATCACAGTCACTTTCACCTGCACATTTGAAAGTATAATCTTGTGCATGTGCAGGACACTGTATGTGTGAAGAGATGAAATTCTTCATGCTGTACGTTGGCAGTTGTTCTCTCAGTTTGATTTCTAGCACAAAAGCACAACTCTGTTTTGGCTCTAACTGGTGAATAAGTAGCCCTGTAATCCTGCCTGTGCTATGGGATGCTGTAAAGTATATACTGTTAACTTGTTTTAATCACAGTTCTGGATTTATCTGTCTTGCCTACATAATTTGGCATGAGAAACATCTGACCTTTAGTATTTTATGAAGATAAGACTCATTTAACCTTGGGCCAGATGGAGACCTGAAAGAGTTTTCAGGATAAACACATTAGTGGACTGATTATGATTAAATATTGGAATCTAATAGAAAGGACAGGGTGAATAAAGAATGAGCTGTAATTTGCAGTAGGCTCTTTGAAATGATTAATTTGAAGTAATTGTGGGCGATCCTCCATGAGTCTTCAGCAACTGAATCTGAGTTTCAGTAACTATAAGGGTAATTATTGCTTTGTACAGTTCACTGTTTGAGACTAAAATGCTTATTTGAGTCCTATTCAGTGCTTACTGAATGGTGTGTACAAGTCTTAACACAGCTGTGAACATGTGCTTGCTAAAAGCCATATATTGCTAAATATTTTATATAAAACTTGAAAACAAAATGCTCAATTCATAGCTCTTTAGAGGGAAACAAAAATTAAAGTGACCTGAGAAGGAAAAAAACCAAAATTGTGTTTTATTACATCTTCAACAAATAATAAAATATCTCTTCCCCATTTGTTCCCAGAGCACCTCAGTTAAATATGTGGGAACAAAAGCTCTTAATATCGTGAATAAACCCCATTTTGTCAGTAGTGCTTTTCTTAGCAAAGAGTACTTTGGGTCACTGTACCATTACACCATTCTACCAGATTTCCAGGAAGAGGCACAAAGCTGTAAAGGCTTCTGTTAATAACACAGATTATGCACTAAAACCTTGGCTTTATACAGGGGGTTCTATTGGTTTAAATAAACACATCAAGTTGAACTGGAACAGGTTTGTTTGAACAAAATATAAATGAAGGTGAGAATTCATACAAAAACTGCAAGAGAATTCACAACCTTAATTTTTAACATTGGTCTGAGGAACAGGTTTCAGTTTAAAGAAGTAAATGTTACAGGATCAAGGCATAGTGAGATTGGCTGGAGTAAAGGTTTTTAAAGTAAAGAAGGAAAAATTTTCAAATGTTCCTTTATTTCTGTAGTCCTTTAAAATTAATAATAGTGTCATATCTGAGTTTCTAAAGCTGATGGTGCAATTCCACATCCGTGTTTTTACCTTCCAGTTATGTTTAACAAAAGTATTTTTCCATTTCAGAGGCATTCCATAAGTGGGCCAATCTCAGCTTCAAAACCCCTTGCTACATTGACAGACAAAAGACCAAGCTATGCAGAAATTCCTGTTCAAGGTACTGATTCAAGTTCATTTAAACTTTGGATTTAGCACTGCTATTAATACTTTTTAGAAAAATTATTTAGTATCCAAAGCATTATCGTGTTACATACTTTTTATTACTGAAATTTGTTAACAGAATAATAGAATATCTCATGTTTAAGTTCCTTTTACTTGTGTTTCATCACATGTGGTGGTGTAACACAAAGATGCTTTTCTGAATTTCCAACAGAACCACAGTTGCACACTGATAACTTGGTGTTATTCTGACAAGTTTTAGTGTGTGCATAAACTAAGATGACTTGTAAAATCAAGATAAGATAATTTCAGGGACATATCTTGTAGCTGTCCCAGATATTAAAAAAAAAACACCTCTGGGGTTACATTATTTGTGTGGTTGTGAGTTTTTTAACCCCTCAAAATGAAACAAGGGTGGTGGTTGGCATTGTATTGCAAGTGAATAATAAAATAAACTTATTAAGTATTGAATCTTCAGGAGCCAGATGAAAAATTGAATGGAATCGAGTGTTGATTTATCTATTTCCCAATATTCCCCTGTTCTGTGAACTTTGTTTTGTCTCTCAAAACACTGTTCACAATGTGCTCTTCCTGTGAGAATGAATGGCTATCATGTGTTGGGTGTAGCTCTCTGATTTATGCCTGCTTTAGGGGCTTTTTGTGTGTAGATGTTTCTCAAGATAATCCCCATATGACTCCAGGCTGAATATTTCCTCTCAATTTGGTATTCCTGAGGTCTGATGTTTTCTAAAGGGTTGGTTTTTTTTTTTTTCTGTAGCACTTCATAATAGTCTGTATGTGCCAGATTTCCTTCTTGCTTTTGTTGAATCCATATTGAGGCTATTTGTACAATGCAGCTGCAGTTTTAATTTTAGAAACTTTGATATTTTTAGGAATATTGAAATGCCTTTCCAAGAAGATAATACAGGATTCTTTAATTGTTACAGAGTTCATGGGTAGACATAAGCTTAAACACAAAATGAATGGTATGTTTTACATGGCTTTTGTGTTTTCCTTTGAGTCAGTGAGTGCAGGAGCAGGACTGTGTTCCAGGAGGGAGAGTGCCAGACAGAATTCCTGTTTACAGGCATACAGATATATTTTTAATGTATCTCTGTAGCAATGTATGCTTCTTATGTCACATTTGCAACAAATAAATGGGGTTTCACTTGAGGTTTTATACTCAAATTGCTGTCTTTCTAAGTGTTTCTACGTAGGAGTAAGTAAACCTTTTGTTTGCAGTTTTTACTTGAAGGAATATTTCATAATAGGAAATTATTTTGATTTCTTGCTACAGAAAATTAATATTGTTGGGGTTTTTTTACTCATTGGTGTTAGGCAAAACTGATCTCTCAATGCAATATCTAAAGGCATCTTTTAGACTCCACTGCCTGGAGGAAGAAAGGAAAAAATGTGTAATTTTATTTAATAATACAATTATAAAAACTCTAAAGCTCAAAAAACACCAATCCAACAAACCAGAGAGGTGGAAAAAAGAAAACATCTGAGGGACAAAGCAATCTGAACCTTTACCACTGAACATTGTGCAGGGCATATTGAATAATTTTGGCCATGTACTGATTGGAGATTCCTTTCTCAGCCTTTTGGTTTAAGGAGATTTTAAATTTTTTTTTTCATGACCAGGGCAAGTGGATTAGCAAGAGGCTTTATGGAAAAAGGATTAAGGTGGTCATGGTGTATTCCTACTGCATTGAGAGCATCAGTTTATTTTCTTTCTAAATACAAAATAAAGTCACTTGAGTTAGCTTAATGGTTCAGGCTGGAACTTACTATGCCGTGAGTTTAATTTTTCAAAGTATTAGAAAGAAATATCATTGAGGTGGAAAGACCTAGTAAAAAAAGCTTAAAGGAAAAAGAAAGATGATTTGCTGTTGAAAGAATTACTCCAAAGTAACTCTCAAGTCTTTTGCAGGTGTTCCTGTGTGTTCTGGTTTTCAGTCAGTAGTGCTGTATCCTGCTACTTTCAATGTGCCAAGAATTTCTCCTTCTATTTAAGCCTTTATAAATACCCATTTCTGTTGTGTTACCACCTCTTCTGCCCTTGTTCCTAGGCAGGAGAGGAAAGAGGCTTTAGGGAAGAAGAATTATGGTGGTCATGGTGCATTCCTGGTGCACTTCATTGGCAGTGGGCAACTTTAGGGCTTCTCTCTCTTCCACATAAAATCAACTGCTCTCCCTAAACCAGCCAAACTCAGACACTGGTGGGCAATGCTCTGACTCACACCTAAATGTCTTACATTTGACTGGAATCTTCAGTAGTGCTGATGTCCCTCCCTCTGCTCTGTCCAGAACATCTGCTGAGAACATCCTCCACCAGCCGGCCGGCGTCTCTGCCGAGAGTCCCTGCTATGGAAAGTGCCAAAGCTATTTCAGGTAATCCCACGGCTTTTAGGTGATCAGCAAAACTGGGATCTCTCATTTCTCCTCATACTTACAGGTCTGCTTTGTGACTGGCATAACCTACAAATATCTGCAGTATTGCTGATGGTAGTTGCTGGATGCTTGATGTTAACTTTGGATTTTAAAAAAGCCAGCCTTGCTAAATTGAAGTTTTTACAAAGTGTTACTTTACTATCAAGCTGTATATACTGATGTCTCAGTATCAGCAGGGGCTTCTAAAACCAAATCTTTATAGCACAAATAGTGTGAAAATGATGCTTTGTATAATCTAGGCAGAATTGATTTTAGATCAATAAGTTTTTAAAAAAATATATTTGAGTAAATGCTTACTTTTTTTATATTTGTCTTAAAAACCCACACTTCTCATGTCTGGTATTTATAAATTAATGTACTTGTCCCCAGGTCATTAGAAAATAAGTCTCTGATTTATGTGGAGAGTTTAATCTTTGATTTGCACAAACATAAACCATGGTGCCTGTTTAAGTATAAAGGCAAACCTCATACTTTTACTGGAAGCTCTTCCATGTAGAGAACATGTAACAATTCCAAATTTGGTTTTACTGAGTACAATGCTTGTGCTTTCATTTGAAACAAAAATCATTTCCTTTGATAAAATGAAGCAAGCTCTGTGGAATGTGGCTGACTGGTCTCAGGTCAACGTTTGATGTACTTGTTGATGATATTTAATTAATGTCCAGAGCATCACATACATGCCAATTCTTCATTAAAATGAAATGGAAATAAAACAGCTGTCGTCTCTAAACTGATTTGGTTTTCTTTTTCATTAACTACTGGAAGCTTTGCAGTGTAACTGTATGGACTAGAGGAAAATAAATGCTTTAATATTAAAATTCCTTCTCATTCACTGAATCTTTCAAATGGAAGTAGTGATATTCCATTAAGATACATCCATCAAACTTTCTTTGCTTCAAAATACAGGCTTGATCATAAATGTTTCTAGTGCAGTCTAAATCTTTGATGTTTCTAAAGTGGAAAGTATCAAGAAGAATGTTGACACTTAGTATTAGGTATAGGTTTCTGTGCTTGGTTTCTGAGCTAATGCTTGGCTGAGAGCAAGTTTGAAAGATTTTATGTTTGAAAATGATAAATGTATGGGCAATTCCCCCCCTCAGTGTCTCGAAGAAGTAGTGAAGAAATCAAGCGGGACATCAGTGCACCTGATGGAGCATCTCCAGCATCTCTCATGGCAATGGGTACCACCTCACCACAGCTGTCCCTCTCCTCTTCTCCTACAGCATCAGTCACCCCTACAACCAGAAGCAGAATAAGGTAAAAATCCTTTATTGGGGTTAATTCCACAGTTGTCTGTTTGCATACATGTAGTGTATGCTATTGGTGCTGAGACTGCAGACCCAGTAATGATCTTCAGTAATCTGTAAGAGCTTCAGAAAGGTTCTTCTGCAGCTCAGTATATGTTTTAAAAGTTAGACTAAAAGTTAAGCTTTTTAAAGTTTATGAGTTAATACCAGAACTTTATACTCCCCTAGAAAAGCAAGCTAAGTCATGTCACTAAATAATAATACCAGTTCAAAATACCATGAAGCCAAACTCAGGAAGTGAGTTTACAGCACATGGAGCAGATCAGGCAGACTGGCTTGGACCCAGGGAGTCCATGATAAACCTTAGCTTCTGTAATCCCAGCTGGAGACAAAAAGCAGCATGCCCAGGTCTTAATCCCAGACACTGGCAAGTCTTTTTAATAACCATGAGTGAATGGACCTGGGGTTTTTTGTCCCACAGATGGAGTCATAGTGCAAGGCTGAGCAACAAATGGCCAGACAACCCCCTTTGATTAGTAAGACAAAAGATAAGTCTGTGGTAAATTTAAAACTTTTCCTCTCTGTTGTCTTATCAGTCAGAGGACTTCAAAGTATTTAATCCTCATCTTATCCAAGTGAAGTATGCCCTCAACTCTGCTTCATAGATTGGGAAACTGGCAGACAAAGGTTAAATAACTCTGTCAAGACCATTTCTTACAGAGCTTCCTGACAAAGCTTTTATACAGCAGAAGTGTTAAACCCTTAATGTTCAGAGACACTTGCAGTATGTCTAAAAGTCTGAAGTATTCACAGCTGTGGGTGCTCTTGAAAGTGATTTCCCCAAAACCAGCTGAGACAGGCCTCAGTGCTGCCCTCCTTTTATTGTGCAGACATTAAACTGAGTTTAATTGTGGGTACTTTACTACCAGCAATTAATGTGTATGTTAGCACCTGAATTTAAACATCCAGAAATAAGTTTTAAAAACCCCTAAAACAGCTGTGTATGAACTTTGAACTGATAACATTGAGTTGTATTGGTGTCAGCCTGCAGACTGGAGCAATAGTGTGGCATTCCAGGGTGAAACTGTACAGTTCTAATTATGAAATCATTACTGTGCTGCCCAACCATTGCCTGCAATGTTCAGTACTACAAAAGACTTAATGGGCTGTGCAGCAGTGGGTGTGTGGTGATGAGTGTGGGTTTGGAGCCACTCTCAGAGTATCACTGCTGGAGTTCAGTTTGCTACATGATCAGGTTTCTCTGTTTTCCCCTACCTTTTTCTGAAAGTTATTGTAAGATAAGCAGTTACTGGTGTAGTTCACTAAAACAAATCCTTGCAGTTTACTGTTCCCTGTTGTAGTTGAAACTTCATTAGCTCTTTGATTTGGAATGCAGTTGACCTAACATGTGAACATGTAAGATTTGTATGTCAAGCCATTTCTCATTGTCTCCATACAACTTAATGCTAATTTATTTTCTTCAGCAGTGTTTTCATAACTGTGAGAACCTGATATAAACCATGTGCTCTTGCTGGAATTTGAGAACAGGCTGTACAGCTCCCTCATGGCTAAACAGTATGTTTAGCGTAAAGAAAGAGGGATATTTTTGAGTTCTATTGTTGCCCCAGATCTCTGTTCTTCAATTCTCACAGTGTTGCATAAGCCTCATTATAGATTGAAAATGCAATCCCATTGTTACTTGTTTCAATCACCAAAGGAAAAATACACCAGTGTAAGTTGTTGATATTTGTACTGATTTAAGGACTGAAGTACAGAATTTCTTGAAGCATCATTCTGGCTGTGTGGTGCCTATGAAGTTTAGGTACAGTGACCTATTCAGATAGTTTATTTCATATTTAAAATAAAAAATTATTGACTTCATTGTCATGTTAAATCAAGATGAGCAGTTAGGTTTGAAGGCTCAGCATCAAAGACAGCAGTTTCTGTTTTGTGTTACTGTCCTGCTGGGTATATATCTTCATGAATATTTCAACTGTTACCTCTAAGTACCTTTGAGATCTTGCCCATCCATATATCAGTGAAGACTGGCCAAGCAAATTGCAATACATGTACTTAAGATTAGTGCCTTAAACCATTTCCTTGTCTGTTGGGCCACGTTCTCTTTTATGCATTGACCAAGAGATGCTGGTACGTGGAACAGTCTCTGGTGTTGTGTTTACAGCAGACATGCAGGAAGAAATCCACATTCCATGGATGCTTTCTATTCCCTTAGAATTGCTACCTGTAAATCTGCAGCAGAGAATCCACTGGTGATATGTATTTCCACATTCCACCCTCTTTCCAGTCACCACATGGGCTGTAAAGAACAAAGAGTTGAAGATTTGAGAATGAATGTATACAATCCCTCTGTCTTTTGGGAAATACTCAGAAGAGTAACTTAGGGTGTCATCTCTGTGAATGTTGCTTCAATCTGATAGATCTCCTTAAAAATGGCAGATGGGGAAGTCTTTGCAGTTCACTGAGAGCTACCATATTTTAATTTTCCAAGTGGAGATTAGTAAAAATAAAAACAACTGCTAGCACACTTCACGTGCAGTAATTAATATCCATAATGGTGTAAGATTTGCTCTTTTTGTCAAAGACTGTTTATTATAATATTTATAGAAATACTGAATCATGTAACTAGGCCACTAAAGAAGTATTAGCCTCTATAATATATATTATTTTAATCTAAGAATTAATTTCTGAAGCCTGGTAAAGAGGTGCTTGTAATGTAAGACTCACGAAAAAATGCCCAACTTAGGTCGTTCTTTTCTTCCCCAATCTTTTCTTAAGGAAAAAATTACTTAAGATAGCTTGACAAACTGGAATTGAAATTAATTGACTGCTTTTATTGTGCTAATATATCAACTGGCAGATCAGCCTACATAGATCTCCCCCTTCTTTTTTGAGAGCTCCAGGTCTCAGGCAAATGTTCTGTTAATAACATCATGCTGCTCATATGCAAACTTGTTGTTTCAAGGTGACATTTGTAGTCAGCCATGAGATGCAAAAGAGATAGCATCAGTTTATTTTCTTTCTAAATACAAAATAAAGTCACTTGAGTTAGCTTAATGGTTCAGGCTGGAACTTACTATGCCGTGAGTTTAATTTTTCAAAGTATTAGAAAGAAATATCATTGAGGTGGAAAGACCTAGTAAAAAAAGCTTAAAGGAAAAAGAAAGATGATTTGCTGTTGAAAGAATTACTCCAAAGTAACTCTCAAGTCTTTTGCAGGTGTTCCTGTGTGTTCTGGTTTTCAGTCAGTAGTGCTGTATCCTGCTACTTTCAATGTGCCAAGAATTTGTCCTTCTATTTAAGCCTTTATAAATACCCATTTCTGTTGTGTTACCTCCTCTTCTGCCCTTGTTCCTAGGGAGGAGAGGAAAGATCCCCTGTCTGCCCTAGCAAGAGAATATGGAGGCTCCAAGAGGAACGCCCTGCTGAAGTGGTGCCAGAAGAAAACAGAGGGCTATCAGGTACCTGCAGAGCTGGCCAGCACCGTGTGCAGTGCCTGCCAGGCACTGGAGCCTGCCCGTGGCACAGGCCAGGCTGCTCCACACCTGACTGCAGAGACTCAGTGGCCCTGGCATGTCCTGTACCTCCCTTGGAACGTGTGCTCCGAGTGCTGCTCCAGCACCAGCAGCTCCTCACTCTCTTTGCTCCACACAACGACAGCTTTTTGTTAAGGGAGCAGCTGCCCTCCCATTGAGGCACTTGAAATCAGCCTTTCACAGGTTGCACTTTTGAAACTGGAGCTGAAACTTTATCACCTTAAGGTTTAAGTTAATGTTTCCCAAATGCAGCTAGAGTACCATTTCTCAGATTTCAGAGATTTATTTTTGTATAGGTAATTATCACAGGGATTTTTTTGGATCTTTGAATGAAGTCCCATTTAGCCTCTTAGGGACAATTTGTTTTGTGAAGGTGGCATTGTCTTGCATTTTGAACTTGGCTTTCCACTGTGGTTGCAGTCTTTTTTTTTTTTTTCACTTGGTCCAAATGTTATCAGAAGCCAAAAGAACTAACAAGATAACTGTCCAGAGTTCTCCTGATTACATTATTTTTTCAAAAGAATAGTGGCTTCAGCAAACTAAACCAGGATGTTAATAGTCTGACCATGATGTATTTGTTTGGTTAACTTGTATTGAAAGTGTTTGGAGTTCCCAACACAATCCTTAGTTTGAGAACTTTACTCTTTCCATGACTTGAGCCTCACAATGCAGGAGGAAGTTGAGAGCCACATAACAGGATGGTCGCCCATCCATAGGAAAAGTGCTCCTTGAGCACAATGGACAAGCTGGGATATAAGCCCTCCCCCTCTTCCTGTGGCACGTCTGGTGCTCTACTGTGCTATTTCTGAGGATAAGCAGCTTTGTGGAAAGAGCCTTTCTCCTTCCCCACGTTTTTAAAAAAGGCAGGATATTATATTTCTTTATAAATCCTCGAACTAAGTGCAAAAATATTTTCCCATATTGTCTTGAAATGAAAGATGAATTTGACAGCTTCGTTAATCTGGGTAGGAAAAGTGATAGAAATTATTCCAAACTTTTCATTCCGTAGCTGCGTGCACATGCAAGAACATGCTCCTGATTCTACAGATTGCTGCTCCTGGAGTTTTATAAACACTGGTAAAAGGATAGGGTTTGAGACTTTGTGTACATGCTGCAAAAGCTGCAGCATGGTACTGAGAAAGGCCAGAGCATCTGCAGAGTCACTGCAGTGCCTTAACTGAAAGTGGAAGATGGTGTCAGGAGGTTATATTTAGTTAGTTCTTGGAGAAGAATGTCTTTTGCTTTAGGCACACTCATTTTTCATTTCTTTGTTGTACAGAATTTGATTATTTTCAGCATCCCCTGATACTCAGTTCTGGTTGAACTGGTGTTGGTGGTGTTCTGATAATTTTAAACATACCCAGCACTGCATTCATTGTGAACTGTGCTTATCCAGCTTTCTGGCATCTCAATATTATCGATACCAGATAAGGATCTTTTTCTTTTTTTTGTTTTCAATGAATCTTTGCTTCATTTTAATTCTATTTTTAAACTATGTGTATTCAAAACTGACCAACAGTAAACAAGCATCAGGGTAATGACCATCTCCTTTCCTCATTCAGTCCTGCTGAAGGTACTCAGCTCTTCTTCCTTCCCTGTCACCCAGGCATGGGCAGGATACCCTCTTTACCTCCAGCTCTTCGTGGTGTCTCACACTCTGCCACAGCTCCCTTTTCTCCCCAGCATTTCCTAGCATTAGAAATTCTACTTTTCCTCTGTACCACTGTTGCTTCTGTTTGCTTTAGCACCTGGGTGAGACCCAGCACGTGCTTTCTGAGCTGCAGGGACATGCTGGCTCCCAGCCCTCCTCTGTCTCTGAGCTGCTGCAGGAGCCTCACAGAACACCAGTCCCAAATATTCCAGCCTCTTCCTCCAGGAAGAGCAGGTCACCAATTTCTATCCAGTCACCAATATCTCTCCAGTCACCACTTTGGCCAATATAAGCTGTAAATATGGCAGGCTAAAGGAGGGATACTTGCAGATTTGGTCTAACAAGTTCTCAAATGACCTGGAAGATTGTAACCATCATTTGGAAACAAGCAAAAGAAAAGAAAGGATTAGAAGCCTTTTGTTTCAGAATAATTATTTTGTTAATTTTGTCCTATTCCTATTAAACTACCAATACTTAGGTAAAACCCTGTAAGCCAGTATTTTTCAAGTATATCTCTGCCAGCATAGAAAGATGCGTTTCCTTCTTCATCCTTTGCCAACGGTAATCACTTTTTTTGTCTTGTTTTCTCCCTCTCACCTGGAGGTGATGCCTCACAGCTGTAGGTCTTTATGCATAAATACATGTAGGGTATTTATAGAAAATTATTTCAGCTGTTGGTGTTTCACAAGGAAGATGGAACAGTGCAGGTTGAGTTAAAGCTCCATTTCTAACAGACATATTTGCTCCTGGCAGTGTTTTGCCTTTCATCCCTTTCATCCCCCAGTCATTATATTTTGCAGTGGACAGATGAAAATAGCTAATAAATACTAACAAATAGTAATCACACAAGTAGCCAGATACAAATCTTAATTTCTAAAGTTTTTTTGAAGGTGTACAGAGTTATGGGTGAGCTGCCAGTGGTTGAGCCTGTTAAACACCAGGTGTGGTAGAGTTGGTTTATCTTTACTAATGACAGCAGGATAAAATACTACAAAAGAAGAAGAAAATAAATCCAAAAACCCACACCAAAGTTTGTCCTGTTTCAAACAGAGAAGGTTTTCTTTGTTCACGAGATACTTGTGGAGACTACAGCACTACAGAATTGTCTGGTACAACTGGTGTGGGTTTTTTTTGTCTTCTCTAAGGAAGAGAAATATCTCCTGCTTTCCTATCCCTTCTAGAAAATTGCTTTCAAGCTTTTGATTAAAAGTCTTAAGTACTTATTTCTGCTTTAGAAGCTTGAAACTTTGTGAATGCTAAATAATTCAAATATGACAGTGTGGTGAAGCTCTCAATTGCAGTCCATTATAGTGGAATAAGCCCTGTTAAAAAACTCTATAAATTACTTCATTGTACACTTTCCTTGATTTATTCAAGCAAATTTGGAGGGGAATAAATGAATAGTCACCTTTAATGTAGTTGTTAATATTTAACTGCATTCCAAATGTTTTTCAAGACCTCAGTAAAAAAATTAGGTTGATACAGCAAATGAAAATAAGATAAATTACTGGTGTAAAAACCTGAATGACTTCGTCTCTTCCTCTATTGTAGCTTTTAATATGCTGCCTGAATGTTGTTCACGGGCAGAATTTCTCCTTGGAGCTTAGGTTTGGAGGATGGTGATATGCAGAAGGTCAGTGCAGAGCTGGCAGGGGCAGCTTCTGTGTTAACTTCCACCCTGAGCCTGTTCAGTCTCGACACAATTGCACACACCAAGTTCCTGAGCTGCATTGTATTCTGGGCTGAACCGATCTCCCAGCCAAGGAGAGGAGAGCTGCTCTCAAGATAAGCATTCAGATAAAGGATGAGCAAATCACCTTTAGTTTTCAGATCAACAGGCACAAAATACTTGAAATTTCATTGTGTGTTAGCTGTGCTCAGGATCTGACACTGCTTCAGAGTACAGAGCCAAGTGCTGCATTTTTCAGAGGAGAGAATCCTCCTGGCTCCTCTAAAATATGTGCAGTGTCATAAAACTGTCATAAATTCCAGATATCTTCAAAGCATAAAGTAATCCCATCCAGCTGCTATGGAGCATTTACCCTGGCTGGAACAGAGCTACTTTCATTTTGAGTACACAGCTAATAAAAGTCCCAAAAAGGATGTGAGCATGCATGTTTCATGTTAAAAGAGGACCAATAAACAGGGTACACACATCCTTACCCATTCTTATCTCTAGCAGTATTTCAATTTATTTTCCATTTTGGTCAGCATTCTGAGAGATAATTCACTTCCAGAAGTCTGACACCAAAAAAGCAATTGTCACAAAATAGCAACAAGAGTAGACTATTTTTTTTTTTAACTTGCTTTAAGCTTTCCACACTTCCTAAGTACAGATCCACTTAGTGTAGCCCTGTAGTACCTGTTCTCTATTCCATCCAATGCTGCTTTCTCCTGGACAGCCCACCTAATTTTTACCTCCTGTACAGCTCAAAGCTACATGTCTTAAAAGAATTGAATGCTACACTCACTGCACCTTGAAATCAAGCAATGCTTTCATTTGTGCTTGAGCAATAAGTGCAGAATAACAAAACTAGAAGTAAAAGAGGGTTCAGGTTGCTTTTATTTTTAAGCTTAACAACACCAAGCTAGGTCACATTCTATTCAAAATACTATATTGATTTTAAAAATACACAAGAAAAGGACATGACTGTGCTTATGTAAGCCTGTGTTCAAATACTGACTGCAGGGTGTGCATTCTGTGCTGTCTGGTTGATTCATCAGAGTAGTCAGGATGCCAAAACACAACACTTCTCTCCTTGGTTTAAGCTGTTGCTTTAGCCAAAAGTTCTTGAGTTAAGGAAGGACATGCTTCCTTTTTGTGTTTGGATTGGAGTCTGATACAAGAGAAATGTCAACTTGTTAGACTTAATTATGACAAAATTTAGAATAAATTATGAAGCTGTCTGTACCTCTAAGTGTTTCAGACATTAATGTCTGAAGCTATTACTGGATTTTGTGAGAATGACTGCTTCTTTTGTGGTTCATCTTTGTGCCCAAACTGAAAAATAACGTGTTTGGTATGGAAAGAAACATTACCAGTCAATGTTTAAGGCTTTTGATGGTCTTTATTTGCCATTTACTGCCTTTCCAGAAGCTGGGATTGAAGAGGCAGTAGTTGGGACTGCTGCTAAGTCTATTCCAGAAATACTTTTATGTTCTCACCTGCTGCCAGAAGTAGATAGCCACAGCTTTATTCCATGATTTGAGTCAGTGAATCCTGATTCAGTGGAGCCTGGATAGCAGTTCTTTTGTAGTTTACCTTTTTAATCTTCTATAATGGATACTCTTTTCTTTTGTTTATGTGTCTTTAAAAGCTTTTAAAAGCATTCTACTGGTAATTTTGTGCCATGGGAAGAAGCCTGCCAAGGTCTGTACACACTTAAACTTCAAATCTTGTTTTAAGGCTTTAATATATTATAGCACAGGGTTATATTAATGGTTTTGCTTTCTCAACCCACTTATTTCATTAACTAATACAACAGAGACATAGACACATGTTTTTATTTTCTTCATGTCCTGACTCTTTTGAGAGCTAAACCAAGTTTGGATATGGGAATCTCTCCTCCTTCTGCAGAACAAGGGATGGAGAAATAGCTGCTGTGCAGGATGCTCCTCTGCTGGAGTTCTGATGTCCATAGTTCAGGGAGATTGAAGCTGGGGATGTGTCTTAAAAAGTGGTTTAAATTACTTTGTTCATAATTCGTAACTACAAGTTAGAAACTATATTTTCTACAGTTGGGTTTCTTGATGTTTGTGGGGTTTTTTAGCTGTGGAAGTTTACTGGGGGGATTAAAAAAAGTTAGGAATTACTGGGTTATAAGAGGTTTTTTAAAAAGTATTTTCACTGACTTTAGAAGACCCTCTGTTAATTTAGAATTATTGCAAAAAGCAATAGGAGAAAAATTTAAAATTATTGGTGCCCTAGTTAAAACCACTTTGAAATGGTGAATTTTAGAAAAGTCATAGGTTTGCAGAGCCCAGTCTGTTAAGCAGTGTAGAATGTTTCATGGGGAATACTGTTTTTAGTCTTTTTTTTTCTATATGAGCTCAAGGGAATACTCATTTTGTGGTGACTGCTCCTACTCTGCAGTTTCCAGTTCAACAGGGTCTGGAGTCCTGCTCAAAATGTTTCTGGGTTGTGGATCTACCATGTTGTTCCATTACCATCTATTTTTCACTTTATATTTTTATGTTCTGTCTGCAGAAAGGTCTGACAAATCTTTAACTCTGTTTGCTCCTGGTTGGAAAGTGTCTTCCACAGACCTTTTTATGACAATGGTCTGTTGCTTAGCTTTTGGTAGAATTTAAATTTTAAAAGCCATCTACCCCAAATAAGGATTCACTAGGGGTGGCTTCACTCCCATGCTACATCCTACATGTTATTAATCCTTAGCAGCCAAGGGCTGATAAATCCCCTCCTAGTTCACCTATCTCCACAAAAGCTTATTCCTCATATCACAATTTATCTGAAAGTATGTCCTTCAGTTGCTTTAGTTCTTTGTGGTCTGAAATGTCTTGAAGAATAATTCTAGATTAGATTCCAGCAGAATTCTCTTAATAGAGCCAATTACTTAATAAGAGCAGTAACAAAGAAGAAATTATGTCAGAGATTTTAGGCTGATGTTCTGTTTACCGTCAATTCTTTGAGAAATAAGAGCTTAATGCAAGATTGATTTCATTATACTGACCAAGCTTTTTCAAAAAAACCACAAGTAGTTAAAAGCATTTAGGAAATAAAATTTACTGTATTTAAATGTGCCAGTTATGTGCTCAAAGCCCTACATGAAAAATTAAATTTTCAGTTTAAATGACAATCTGTCCCATTTCTAGATTTGTTTTTTACTGTCTGACCAATATTATACTTATTTTAGTCTGAGAGGTAATAATAATTCATAATGCTTAGAGCAATTGGAAACAGAAACCAGTCCCTTTTAATTGTTTCCTTCCGTTGTATTTAATTCAGCTTCTCTGGATACATTAAAATTCTTGGATGATGGGTTTGTTTTCTGCTTGTTGTCTTAATAATAAAAGCTGGACCCTACAAGATGATTTAGAAAAGTAAGATATTCTTAGTTTGGTTTTGTTTGAGAACCAACCCAACTTACCACATGCACTTTAAGTGGCCCTTTTCCCCCCTCAGTGTTTATATTGAAAATTCAGCATTCTGTGGACACTTACTATAGGTGAAGTTTTTAGTTTATACTAATGTTTAAGGGAAGATGACTTTTGCTTGTTGTAATTCCACTGTGGCAGTGCCAGTGTCCATCTTTCTCCTCCCCTTCCCACATCACCTGGCCATCTCAAGGAAGCAGGGAGAACATTCCAGCCAAGAGGTGAACACCAGGACTGAGCTTTGTGTCCCTCGGGGGATTGTACAGTGAAGAAAACGTGATCATTCACACCTGATTTTTATGGCCAGCCCCTCTCCCTGCCTTTGTCCATCCTACTGCCACAGCTGTGAGCTGAGGCCTTACTGCTTACAGGGTAGGAGGAAAGAACTTCCCCAAAAGTAACTTCTGTCAATGGACACAAGTAGAAATTTATTGGCTTTAACAATCTGACTTTTTCCCCTTAAAACCTCCTACTGTGTTTTGCATATGTTTCCCTAATTTAAATAACATTGAGAAAGTTTTAACCAGGCATTAATTTAAATCCAATTTCCTGTCTCTCTCGAGGAGAAAAGCGCTTGAGAGCTGCCTTTTTTTTTTTTTCCCTCCTTTTTTTTTTTCCCCTTTAGCTTTTCAGTTTTCCCAGCCCGTGGCTGGAGGAAGCTGTGAGCAGAGCTGTTCCCACAGCCCGGGGGCTCTGCAGTTTCCGTGTGCGGGCACCGTGAGCCCCAGCACGTACACTGCCACCAGAGCCTGGCCTGCCCCGGGGCCAGCTCACAGCACAAGTGCTAAAGCTGAGCAGGAAACAAAGATTTCCCTCACATTCTTCTCCAAATTGCCCAGAGTTTTGGTTTTTTTCCCTCTGCTGGAGGAGATTGGGCACCAGGAGGTGGTGGAGGCACCGTCCCTGGATGTGGCACTCGGTGCCAGGGTTTAGCTGAGCAGGAGGTGTCAGGTTAGGTCATGGCTTGGACTCGGTGATCTTAGAGCTCCTTTCCAACCTCCTTCATTCTGGGATTCTGATTGTGCTTGTTGCTCATTCGAGGGCAGAGTGCCCTCATTCCCAGCCTGCCTGGCTCTGGGTGGAGTTTTCTGCCTCAGGAATTTGGAGTTTTGGTGTCTTGTCAAAGACAGCTGATGGTGATGATGACTAAGTTGCTGCCAGGTGAAAGGTTGGCTCAGGTGATTGTGATTCTGCACTTCTGTGACTGGAGGTTTTAGTTCTGAAAACTAAGCTTGAGCCCAGTTAAGTGAGATGGATATTAAAGCATATTTATGTTTCTCCATGAAAGTGTAAAAGATATATGATATATTGTTGTTACTGGTTGTTTCCTAATTAAAGTTTAAACTGACTGCTATCCACTTAGCCTCTCTAACATTGTTTGACTGCCAGCAGCCAAATATACAGTCATTTAAAAGGTCACTGAGGCATCTTGTTCATAACTCTTTTGGACTGGGCTGACTCTACAATAATTTATACAGTCTCAGGAGATGTATTTACCAGTGCCACTGAGTTTCCTATGGGAACTCAAAGATCAAGAGTGCAAGACAGCAGTTTTCAATTTCAGTTTCAATCCCAAAGATTCTCTGCCACTGTCAGCACTAAATCTGCTGGAACATCTTTATTTCCAAATGAAAGTTAACTTCTGTTTGTGATCTTGTTCTCATCAGTTTCTATAGAGAAATGGTTTGTTCAAGAGAAATTAGTTATCCTTATCATTTAGAAGTTTTGTCTGGATATGAATGTAGTTGAAGCAGAAAATAGAATCAACATTTACAGAGACAGGAGCACATTGTCTGATCAGGGATTTGGGGTACACATATTTAACTCGTTTGCTTTTCTGTCTTGGGGTGCACAGTTGCACTAAATCCATTACCTTCTCTAGCACAACATTTTACTGCTTTTAACACACACTCAAGCACACATTTTCCATTTTTTTGAGGGAAGGTTTAATATTATCTGAAATTAATAAATAAAATAACTTTCTTACCACTATATTTTTTTGTTTTCCTCTGTTAGTAGTGCAGCTCTTACCACAGAACTTTGGTATTGGGGTGTTTACTTTCTCTGCCAATTTCTTCAAAGGTATTAAAAAGAAGCATTGATGAATTGGAAGTATGTAATGATTGTTAGATTATGATTTTAATATTGATTATATTTTTTTCCCTTCAAGAATATTGACATCACAAACTTCAGCAGCAGCTGGAATGATGGCCTGGCTTTCTGTGCAGTTCTCCACACTTACCTCCCAGCCCATATTCCCTATCAAGAGCTGAACAGCCAGGACAAGGTAAGACATTACAAATCCCATTCCCAGGAGTGCAATGCTTTAGTTCATATGAGTTAATAAAGAGCAATGAACTCATTTCAGTTCTAAAAACCCCAGTGTTACAAGGATTTCCAAACCATCTCTGTGTATCCTGGTCTGCCACAGTTCGTACCTACTGGTGTGTTAGCCCAGGATGTAAAATTAGTGATAGTAGATCCTAAAAAAGCAAGATGATTTCATTAATGCATGAAGAGATTTTTTATGTGTTTTAGAGAATAAATAATCTCTTTAGTATTTTATAACTCAGTTCTTCACTGACAATGATATTGTCAGCATTATCTTCTGAACAAGCAATTAATTAAACCTTTTATAAATTTTTGGATGATATTAAAACACCTTCATTCCTGTGGCTCTTTTAAATTACTGTAGTCAAATTATAGACTCCATCTGAAACAAAGGCAGTAGCATTATTATGAACATTCTTAAGACCATCTTGTTATGTTTGAAACACTATTTCCTTGTTTTCTAACATGTTTTCATATCTCATGCAGAGAAGAAATTTCACTTTGGCTTTTCAGGCAGCTGAAAGTGTTGGCATTAAATCTACTCTGGTAAGATCTAAATGCATATTGAATGAATTATGACCCATTTATAAAAATCAAAATTACTCTATTTTGTAGTCTCAAAACATTTAGATATTTAAAATAGCAGCAGATGAGCTCAGCTATTGCAGTAAATAATGACTGAAATACAGACCTGTTGAGCTTTAAAAGCAGGGTTCATCAACACTTACCTGTCAATATGGAAAGAAATATTAATAACAACAACGAATTTGTTTGAGAATAATTTGAGAAATAGTTAGGGGATATGATTTTCAAGAATCTATTAAATCTGTCCTGTCTCTGACCTACTTCTAAATTATTTGGGATTTTGGGAACTCTGGAGCTACAAATCAAGCAATGTTTGTTCCTTTTTCTCAGTGTAGTGTGAGAGTTGAAATTTGCCTCTTAAGTTTGGACTTTTAATATGTCATCATTGCAAATAGTTGTAAGGTTTTTTCAGTGATTGTTTAAAAGTTGTATTACACAAATTTTAGAGTAAAGTAATTAGTTTTCAATAGTAGAGTGTTTACTAGAAAAGGAGTATTTCTGAAGGTGTGGAGTTAGGAGTATCCCAAACCCTTGTGAGTGATCACAAAAACTCAGCTGAAATGGCCATTATCAGAAATGAGCCTTAAGTGATACTTTTACAATCTAAACTCTTAACAAAGCTGCCATAGTTAGCAACTAACAGTACAACAGAGTTTTTAAAAATAACACTTTCCTTGATCCTTATCAGTGCTTTTACTCCCCCAGCATTGTGTTTGCTGACAATGGCAGTGCAGCTCCTGGGCTTTCATACTTGGAGTTTGGCACTGACTCGAAATGTGCAAGTTTCTTACCAAGCGCTGATGTAAGAATGAGATTGTGGAAAATAACTGCAGAAATTCTTTCATAACTCAGCCTCAGCCTAAATGGTTGCTGTCTGCCCTTCTTTTTGTGGTATACTTCACTACAGATACTCTAAACAGGCAAATTGAATGGAATTCAGCCCAAGTGCAATTGGATCCCTCTTAAGAAGGGAGTACTGTTTACATACCTACATGCACAGCATGTGTGATGTGGAGGTTTGGAGATTTTTTTCTCATCCAAATTACATGAGTAAAGAGTTAAGAAGGGTGTGAAAACTCCTGCATGTAAACAGGAGTGGAGTGCAAGTAGAAGTTATTCATTCTCTGAAGAAGGTGTTCAGCTGTAAGAACTCACAACTTCTTCTTTGAGTTCTGGAGATTCCTGCATCCAAAGCTTTCAATTAGAGCCTTACAGTAAACAGAAATTATTAGAAGCTATATCACTCTGTTTTGCTTTGTATATGTGCTGAAGAGGGTAGATGGGATTCTGTTATTTATTGATGCTTGAACTGATGGGAATTTTGAACTTGTAATTATTATCTGGGCCTTGATTCCGTGGCTCAGAGTTCCTGAGTGTAGGTTTTGTTGATTTGCAAGGCTGGTGCAGGGTTATATGAACACTAAAGTCTGACTATTGTACCAGCTGTGCTCAGTGGGGGACAGCTCGAGCATGCACAGCATCAGGCATTTCAATCTTAAATCAACAAAAGAACTACCTACAGATTTGCTATTCATTACATTTTGTAAGTAATACCAAGATACATGGAAGAAAACAGAGCTTTCTTCATCAGTGCTTTAACTTGTGGAAACTTGACAGATTTACCGTTCCCAGGAATGTGTGAAACCACTGCCACATTGCTCTCAAGGTTTGCATTCCTGATTTTGACCAATGTGTTTTCTGTGACAGGACATCAATGAAATGGTGCGAACCGAGCGTCCAGACTGGCAGAATGTCATGCTGTATGTTACAGCCATTTACAAATACTTTGAAACCTGAACCCTAATCACTTGACAGATCCACGGGATACAACCAACATGAGCTACCAGATGGAAATCTTACTGAAATGCTGATCCCCATTTCACTGAAAACTGGCAACATTTGAGTCCCCTCAAACTTCAGTGACACTATCATGGATTGCCTCAGATTGCTTCAGCTACTAAGCATGGAAACAACTGTTTAAAAGCAAGAACTTGTTGCCACAGTGCTTGGAATAACCCAAGTTATTAAGCTATTCCGATTAATTATGTAGCCTAAAGAGCCTGGACTACTTCTGTGCTGCCTTTCCAGTCAGACTTCCTGACACTTTCTTTTCCTGAGAGAGTGAGATGAATGCTTCCTCTTGCATATAGGAGACTGAATGTACAGGTAAAGCTTTGAGAAGGAAATGGATAACATGGCATCATATCACTGAACTTTCTGTAGCATCCTGATCCCACAGACTCTGAATATTCTACCCACAGCATATGGCAGCCCGATACAGTAGAGTTCTTAATGGTAACTTAGTTACTGCCTTTACAGCTATTTTCCATCCTTTAAAATGTGCACAATATTCTAGGAAAACAAGCTTTGATTCCATAATGACAAATTGGGGGGAAAAGTGCTCTTGATACCTCGAAAAATCTGGCACAGAAGAAGTCTTCATTCTAAAGCTTCATTATAAGCCTACCTCTGTCACAGTGATGTGGCTTTCATCTTTATCTTACGGATTGTAAAGACTAGCACACACAGCTCCTGGCTTTCAGGGTGTGCTATGCTTCAAGGAATCTGTGCAAAGTCCCTGTGCTTCCACTATAACAGAATTGAGTCAATAATCACCCCTTGTCTGGCTTGTTCTTTGCTCTCTTCCTCCTTTGCCTGTGCAGCACATGCAGCTACCCCGGGCTTCCTCTACAGCAATACGAGCACACGTCGTGGGTATCTGTGGTACAAGTTTGGAACTGGGATAGCATTTCCTCTGCAGAGGAGTTATGCTCAATAAGGTGTAATAATGAAGTAGTTTGTCTCAAAATCCAGCTTTGCCATGTTTTCTGTGTGTTTTTCATTGGTCTTGCACATCCTCATCTGAGTGACAGAAGGTGAGATGTTCTCTGGGAAGGACTATGGAGGAACTGATGTAATGTGTACACCCAGTAGTCTCAAACATTGCGTGGAAATGACTCACTGTCACAAGGAAGGAATTGAGAAACTTTAGTCTACTCAACTTTTTTTTTTTTTCTGAAAATGTACCTGAATTCATTTAGCAGCTCTTGGGCACAAGAGTTTAAGTGCCTTAGTGATCATTGAGTTGATACATCCTGGCACTTCAGGGCCTGGTGTGGAATGTTAATGGCTCCCAACGGTTTCGTGGCTCCATTTGTCACGAGCTGCTTGTTGTAATCTTGTTTGTCAAATCGAGGGGAGACTTCACTCTGTCATTGCTTCTGCCTCTTGCTTTTCTGAACACTTTACCAGCAGTTCAGCCACGGAACAGGTCGTTAATATTAAGCAGAAGCCAACTTGAGCAGTGAGTTCTGTAACAGCTGCTATTTATAAGCACAGGCTCTTTCAGCAGTAACCCCATTGTAAAGAAAATAAATCTGTTCTATGGTGCTCTTACGACTGTTAAGGACAGTTTGAATGTCATAGATGTTAACCCAGTGAATGCAACTGTGCTTGGCATCTGTGAAACTTCTTCATGGTATAAAAGCACAGATTTAACTCAAAAGTATTGCCAAATCCCAAACCCCATCATCTGAAGAACGTAGCCCATGTGAAGAGTAATAATTCAGCATGTCTCTAGCATACACATTTACACTGATATGTGCCTGTGAGAATTATGGAACTTTGCAAAATAATTATTTAACCTGTGCTAAGGGCCTTTGGAGAAGTTTTCAGAGCAGCAGTGTCTCAAACATTCTTACAGCTCTTCAGACCTAGAAGTAGATACCCTCAGATTATTAATTGCTGCATTTGAAGAGCCAGCATAATCTAAAGACAATTGTTAGAAGAGAGGTTTCAAGTGAAAAATCTTCGTTAATAGATTTTAATAAAAGTCCAAAATGCATTTTCCTCTTCTCTATATTTCTTCAGGTTTTTTTTTAATTTTATTTCTTAAGTTTCAGTAAGAGTAGTCTTACTGGAAATACACATTACTGCTATGTTGCATTCTATCTCCGATTATTAAATTCCAGATTTTGCCAATCAGTGTTTTAAAAATCCTTCTGTTTATCCTCTGAACAGATATCCTTATCTATGATTGTCTTATTCATTGCCTTAGAGTTAAAAAAATATTTTTCTAATGAAAAGGATAGCATTTCTTGATCTAAATTCACTCATGACCTATTTTGGTGGGGTAATTCAAGCTTTGAGCTGAATTTTTTTCTGTCCAGTGGTCATCTTCGTTTACCTGGAATGTTGTCTGAGTCCTTAACTGCAGTACCCCTGAGAGTGCAACCATTTGTCAGAGGAGAAATCACATTTGCCAGATCCTTTCTTTTAAAAACCTGAGCTGCTGCCCTTCAGAAGGGAAGAGAGAGAAAGGCTAGCAGCAATTAGAAAAGGGATCTTGTTACGAACTTGAGAGCTCTGTAAACTTCTTCTTGGTGTGATCTGTCTGCTGAAACTCTGTGAATCCAGCCCAGGAGCACTGGGCTTCATGAAGAGGTTTTTGTGTCCTGATGTCTCTGAGCCTGCACATGTGAGGTGCTGCACAGCTGCTGGGTGGAAGGAACGAAGCAGTGGAAGATGCAAAGCAAACACAGTGCCCTGCTGCACCCTACAATGTGCTTTATTTCTGAAGGTTCAAACCACATTCAGCTGTTGAAGAGGAAAAAATAGCTGTAGCCCTTCTGGATGTGGAATAAATACACTGTTGTGTTTGGTTTCTGTTCATAGTTAATCCTGAAACAGCCTAGGTTGTTTGTTCATGTGAAGTGCAAGTTCATGCTGATTTACTTTGCTTTTAATCCCAAGATATTTCTGAATGTACTGAGAGTATTTTGTCATCCATTTCTGTTTTACTATGTGCCTTGCAAATGCCTGTGCTGTAGAATATCAGGGTTATTCCTGGCCAGCTGTAGGGTGAGCAACAGAGTGGAGCTGTGGGACATCCTGATGCAGGTACAGCTGTGTCATCCTCTGGATCCTGTGGGTGGAAACACTTCCATAGACTTTGGTTTTCACTTGGTGTTGTTTAATCCAGTTTGGTTTGCCTGTCTATTTAGATAGAAACACTAATTTAGTATCTCCAGTGTGAATCTCTGGCCCTCACAAAAACCATCTTATTCCCATGCCTTTGAAAAACTGAGTGAAATTTTTGCTTTTAAATTTGTGTTTGTGGATAGTTTATCCAGAATATAGTATATAATTATGGTGTTTTCTGATTTGAAGGTAGATTTTTGTCTCTTTTGCATAAAAGATATTCTTTGAGTTACATGTAGTGTTTCTGATAATTTTTTGTCTCGATTTTATGAAATATTTCCACTGTTTGTGTTTTTCTGTAAAGTCCATCATGGTGTCTTAGGAGGCCCTTAATTTGCCAGAGCTAAATGAACTCTGCTGTAATTTATTGGTGTAAACTCCTGTTAATGTCCCTGGCAGCAGTGCTGCTCTGGTTTTAGGTGCATGAGGAGAAATAAATTGGCCCCCTCCTGTAATGGTGCAGTACAGTGGTTTAAGCTGCTGAGGATCTGCCTTGTGAATTGTGTAGCTGTGACATTGGAGTCTCATTTCTCTTACTGATCTCAGTGTTAAGTTCTTAGCTATTTTTTCAGTTTCAACACTCCAGACATTTGGATTCTTTTGCATCATCAAAAAATTACTTTCACTCAATTCTATTTCTGTACAGGGCACAGTTTTTATTCCATCCTAGTTTTAACCAAGATTATTTGGGAAGCTGGAGATTTGGAGAACTTGTGGGTGTTTTTCTTCCTGCCTGTGCCTGGTCTGGGGGCACTGCCTGGTGTTCCTTCCAAAGCTGCCCTGGGCTGGTTGAAGTGATGCAGTTACACCTTGAAATTGTGTTCCTGTGACTCCTGTGGTGACTGCACTTCTTGTTTGCCTCTTGCAACTAACACAGCCCCAAGCAGGAACTCTTAAGGGGCAGAATTCTTCTGGGAAGGAATCCAGTTGTACACCTTCATGCTACTTTTTGGCTATTATGAGTTGTGCTGAGGTGGCCTAGAAAGAGGACCTTAAAATAGTCATGTTCATGGAGGGACTGAGTTAACTGTATAGTTTGTTTGTGGTCCTTCCCTTGACTTGGTCATTATTTATTTCTGGGGTTTTTTTATGTTCTGCCAAGCTCTATTTCTGCAATTCCTTTCTTTAAGCTGCCATTAGAGTATCCCTTTCTTTAAGCTAATATTAACCAGTTGGAGAAATTCCTTGGTGAGAAGTGCTATTAAAGTGTCTTTGTCTGCCAGGAGTGCTGGACATACCATTGTGCTTCCCCAAGTTAGTGTGTGTTGACTGGCAAGACACAGATATCCCTTAATACATTTAATTGTCCCTGTTTAGAAAGGTATCTTTACCAGTGTTTCTGCTTTCACAGGAGAGTGGCTGGGTGGGTTTTAAATTACTGCTTGGCTTGCTGTGTCCCTGCTTCATCTAAGGTTCTTCTGTTGTATTCCCTGATTTCAGAACCAGTCTTCTGGTACACTCTGTAATTATCAAACCCAAGATGTTAAGCATCTGGAACATGTAGCAAGTATGCTGTGGATAATTAATGCTAAATAACTTAAAAGGTCGAGGTTTGTACAGTTCTGATTTCTGTGAATTGAGATGAGTCTTTTTTTCCTTATGATTTTACTACACTTGCCACTTGTTTGGATGCAACACCCTTAACTTGGTTTTACAAAGCCACTGTCCTGATCTCCTTGAGCTAATTCATTCTGTGATATTGGAATTATTTCCTCCCAATGAAACTTTAGTAAAACCTATGAATACCATATGACTTCCTCCCAACTGACATTAGCTTTTGCTTGGAATATTCCTTACCCGTGGGCAACTGTCTGCCTCAAAGTTGCACATAAAGTTCCCATCAGTCCCAGCAGGACTTGGGGATGCAGAGCTGAAAAAGGGTAAACTTCTGGCAGAATATTACAGCAGCCTTCTGCAATTAAGCTGGTTTCATTTTAATCCCCTATTTTCAGGGGTTTTCAGTTTAGGCAAAATCATTTACTGAAAGCTGAAATGTGGCCTGTTAATTCTCCACTGGGAATTATGCTTCTGTTTAATAATATTTTTATGAGATTGTATTTATGGAAATAGAAAGAAAAATGTCATAAAGCTAGTTTTGTTGCACTTTTTTAAGGCTTTTGTATTTTGCATAGTTCTAGAATACAAGGAAGTTGCTTGGGGAAGTCAAGGCTTAGAACCTGCTGTGCCCCAGCATAGCAATGTATGATGTGCATTTTCACCCTAGTGCTACATGTATTATTTTAACTGCATGTAAGTGGTGTGTTTATGTGGTAGTGAGGGAGCCCAGCAGACATTTCCTGCTGTACAGGAGCCATTGGCAGTCCCAGTGCCACAGTTCATGAACTGACCTGTTCTGGCTGTAGACTGCACTTGCAATAATGGAATAGTCCATTTTTGATTCTGAACTCTTTTAACAAATAGGGAGAAAGGGGCTCTTGTTGTTGTTGTTGTTGTTGTTGGGGTGTTTTTGTTCCATTGTTGAAATTTCTCTGGAGGTTTTTAATGGTTTCCATTTATTGCATATGTTCAGTTAGGATGGTTACTTGGGAATCAGTTCAGCTAGGAGGGCACAAATACATGTAACCTACTCAAGTAATTAATCCTTGTAACTTACAACATTTCAGTTTGATAGAAACTTTTGGTTTTATGTGTATTGTAAGGTTAATTTTTCTGTCTATAACTAGCACTTTTATATGTATCTGAAGGGTTTTTTTGAACAGAAATGTGTTTTTTCTGTATATTATCTAATGGGAAGAAAGTATAACACTACTAACCAAGGCATAGACTAGTTTGTCTCCAGACTGTAAGTTCACTTTAGGTCAGTAATGATCAAGAGTTGTTCAGTGTCTCTGAAATAAATCAGAGATCCCATTTGATACTGGACAAGTCTCCTGATCAAACCCAGAAGGGCATTAATTGGTACCCTCCACTCTTGGACGAGGGTGCTTCCAGTTCAGGTGTGAGGCAGAACTGACAGGACAGTGGGATGAATTTTGGGCTTGGTGAAGGAACAGAATTTTTTGATGCCTCAGTCTGACTTCACAGCACTATACTGAGTAAGGACTAACCTTGTTTGAGATGACCCTGCAGCCAGTAATGATATCTCCTAAACAGCTAATTTAAAGTTCATTTTCCATGGCTTTCAAAGATGATACAAACCCCAGTGATTCTAAAAGCTCTTCTCATCCATCCAGCTTTTCTGATTTGTATTGGTTTTACTCTTCCTTGAAACACAGCTGTTGTATGTCAGTCTGTGTATGGGTTTAGTAATTCTTCTAGACAAGTGCAAGTACTTTGCTTTTTTCCCAGAACCCTTTTGAGTAGTTTACACACATCTTACATAGAGAGAGGCTTTGCATACATGTACAGATGTACCATTTGCACACCATAAACGAGTGTGTGCAGATGTCCTGCAGGTTCTGAGCAGTGTGGAACGTGGTTCAAGCAGTGCTTGTGTCTCAAATACTTGGGCTGGTGTGTTAGTGTATATATTGAAATGGCAAGGAGGAAAAATCCATTTGGTTTGCTTTTGGTTAGAGCTGAGAAATACAGGTTTGAGGGAAATTTGGATGAGCAATCCAATTGTATTTCACCCTGTTTCTGGTTTGAAAGGCACAAGTTGGAGCTCAAAAAGTCAGCAAGCCTGCCTTTGTTAAGCTAAACCTTTTGGAGGCCCCAATATGCTTTCAGTTTGCAAGGACCACTAAAGACCTGGGCATTTACTTTCTCCATAATGTATTCTGTATGAGTATTTAGTATGTATGCCTTCAATTTGCCAATGTTGCCATGTTTCCTTCTTAATTATTCATGAAATAAAGGTTGCAAATAGCAGAAGGTGTGTTTGTTTTCTTGGGAGAAGGGGCTGTTTCCTCTCTGGTTCTGGCACCCAGCTTTTCCAGGGCTGTTGCAGAAGCAGTGGTGGAGGTTCATCCTCTGTGCATGAGGAGTTGTGCCAAGGGCTTGTGTGCATAACACCTCAGGGGTCTTTGGAATTCATCTCCTGGGATACCAGCAGCCTTTACAGAATCTACCCCCAAAGGGTTTTAAGTGATAAGACTGTGAATACCCAGATAAGAGGGACATGTTTGAGGCATCTGCTTAGCCTGTATTGTTCTAGAGAAGGAAATTGCAGAGAATATGCTCAGTTTAGGCAACTTGTGTAATACAGTGCAGGATTAGAGTTACTGAAATATTACTTAGCCCAGCCAAGTAAGGCAATTGTGTGCTCTGTCTGTCTCTAAAGGAGTTGGGCTGGAGAGAGGTTGGGGACTTAATCTCTAGAACAGTTCAGACTGTTTAAAGCAGATGCCTAAACATAAATTTTCCAGGTGAAAATAAAGCTTAGAGCACCTTAAATCTGGTTTGGTCTCAAATCATCCTGGATTATAACTGTTTTCAATGCTAGTTTGGAGCTTTAATTTCAAGTGCTCTGGAATAAATTGGATCCCGAAGTTTGGATTGAGCTTCTAATTATTGTAAATATTATTCTGAAATGCACTGTCCAGTATAGGTATTTTAATTCTAGCTTTTTCTTTTTTTTTTTTTAAGGTTTTGTGTGGTGTTTTCTGACTGTAAGAAAACTCTTTGTTGTCTTGTTTCTCCTTTCTTGAGGTGAAATGCTCTCCCTGAGAACTCCTTGCAGTCCTTCCTGCAGTGTCTGGTCCTGCTGCAGGTGTGTGGTTTAAGAACATGTCTGATGTAAGAAAACTCTTTTTAATTCTTAAAATGGATTTATATCCTGATTTTAATGGATCTTCAGTTTTCATACCTTTGCAAATAAATGTTTCAGAAGTGCAGTGCAGTAGACTCATGTCAGAAAATAGATGTTTTTCTTTTCTGCAGCAAGGGCTTGGCAGCACCATGGGAGGGACTTGTCCACCTGCAATGGGCATCTGGAGGGCAGGACATGGGCCAGGGATCTAAAACTGCAGAGTGTGCACAGGCTGCAGAGCTGCAACTTTTCTTTCCTGTATCATGTATTCCTGAAATAATACTCCCTCACCAAAGTATTTTCATGGATTGCCTTCCAAGCTGTCACTAGAAAATCTTGTTAAAAATGTGAAACCAGCTCCATAAGTGTGTCTAAGTCAAATATAATAAAATTGATTCATTAATTTTTAATATCTTGCTGTAATGAAAAGCTGCAGCTATATGGAATAGTAAAATAAATACCTCAGAAGCAACAGTAATGTAATATTCCATTGTGTTAAATCACAAAAGCTGACATTGGACTCATGGTTTTTCTGCAGGTAAATTCTGTGGAGGAACCAGGTTAGCAATACAGAACTTTTGCTAAAATTGTCATATTCACATTGCTTTGATTGACAAAAGAGACTTGGATTAAATCACATCTTGCAGAGAGCTGGCTGTAGCTCTACATAGGGCAGAGATCAGAGTGGCTCATGAAGATGTGCATTACCACACAAAATTATTTTAGAGGAGACCTTATCATTGAAAGTTAACTCCTTCCTTATTAACCAGGAAGCTGTTTACAGCCAACAGCTACTGGTAGAACTTAAAAAACAAACCAAAAGGGAGCTGAATTCTGTGCCACTCTCAGCTCCCTCAGTGTTTTGTCTCTGTTGTTTTCAGCACTATCTTTACTTGAGCCCAGCATTTCATGTTGAGATGTTCTCGTATCCCAAGCTGGTTTTCTTTTTCATCCTCAATACCAAATGTTGAGTGAATTCTTCTTTGAATTTGCTTGGGAGGTTGTGCTGGCATTGAGGAAGCTCCAGTACCTTCTCAGTGAATTACTGCTTGGTGCTGCAGCCCAGCACCTTGAATGGGAAAGTTGGCTAATTAATGTCTCTGTGCCTGGCAGCTCAAGATTAGAAGAGCATTTATGTCTAATTAAATATTTTTATTAGTTTCATGTCTATTAGAAGAGTTGATTTGAAATTTCTCCCATGCAAGACTTTGTTCAGAAAAAAAAAATTGTCTATGAATTTTTAAAGAAGCAGATGAGGGACTGGTGCCACCAATTCTAATCCAGGTTAAGGTTTTTATTGGTCTTTGCTGTTGTCTCTGTGTCACCATTGTTTAACCCTTTCAGTAGAACTCAATTTCTGGGTCTGAAATGCTCTATTTGAGAAATACGATGTCGACTTTTCTTAAAGGGTCTTTGTCCTTCAGGATTTTCAGTTCTTTGGAACTTTCTTAATCCCATTATGAAAGTAGGGTTGGACACAGTAGTGTCTTCTCTCAGGATTTTTGCTCTTAGACATTTGCTTTGATTCTGTAGTGTGGGGCACTATTTGTGCTTCTCTCCAGGGCTGTGCACAGCTCACTCCCTTGTTTATGTCCTTTTCTTAAACCATTTTAGGCTCTTTCCTCACGCCAGAAGCCTAAAAGTTAAGCTCTTAAAAATGAAAGAAACTTGAGAAGGAGACATAACAGTCTGGAGACAACTTCACTGAGCTGTTGACAATATCATATTTTTCAAAAATAAATATCCCACAGAGCACCAAAATGCCACTGTGTTGAGTTAAGGCTGTGCCTCTGTGGGGCCACACTCAGAGTCCATGGGCTGCACCAGGGCACAGCCTGCACTGGGCAGAGCCAGGGCTGTCTCTGCAAAACCTCAGCTTTGCACTGTCAGCTTTGCAGTTCAGGAGCTGCAAAACCCCCCAGAAAAATTCACACAGCTGGGCTTTGGTCTGGGCACAAAGAGATGTCAGGGGAAGCTTTGCTGCTGTCCTCCTCTCGGCCAGAGGTGCAGCTGGCTCTGCAGTGGGGCACTAAAACATGAGCTCAACTCCATAAACCTCTGAGGTTGTGTTGTTTTGCACCAACATTTCCAGCACTCACTATTCCCTAGCAGGGAGTGGTGGGGAGCAGGGTCAGCAGCTACTTTTTGTCTCCAATTTGTGTTGTGACAAAACTGGGTTATACACAATGTGTGTTTTGTCAAGTTAAATAAGGGCTGCCCTCTCATTGCTCCTCAGAATAAAATGAGAATAGTTCAAGTGAAGAAGAATCAAGTGACTTCTGCTGGGCCTTTCAACTCCAACAGTTCCTTTATTGTGTAAAGGTAAGTTATATTTTAGCTGTTGCTCTGCAGCTCCCACATGATGATTCATGCTACCAGTTTTTCTTCTATTAATAGTTTACAGAGAGTGCTTAAATTTAGATTGAATTCCATCTCATAGTCTGTCATGCTGAATAGCATTGAGAGAAATAAAGCCACAGTCTGTTTGGGCAGTGCCTTTTACGGAGAGTAATCAACTCCTGACATGAAATTGCTGAAAATCCTTCCTTCGTTCCAGACCCAGGCTGGATTCAGACTGTGGGGGATATGGTTTGTGTTTCCCTGTGAGGGCAAATCTTACCTTGACTTCAGCTTCTTTTCCTTAAGCCTTTGGTAAAAGCTGAACTCCTCCTGGGCTGGAAGTGAAGAGTTTATGCAAAGGCTTCAGTCTCTGACACAGGAGTGCCCTTCATTATGATTTTAGCCATGGGCATTTCCAGCAAAATTTTGCATGTGTAACATTGTTAAAGGAGACACTCTACAGAAAAATCTAGCTTTTCCCAATGCTGATTTTAAAAATGCTGTCAAATACTTACTGTTGAACAATGTGAATGAAATAATCCCATATAGCCAAACACAGACACAGATTTTTATTTATATATATTTTCTATCTGTTTTTAATGTTGAAGGATTTGCTGGTGTATCCAAAGGACCTCGAGTAACTGTGCCCTCATCCCTTCTTTTAGACTAACACAAGTGTCTTTCATTGCTTTTGAGGAGATTCAGGCAGTGTTTGTGGGACTGGATATGTACAAGTCAGAACACACCATTTTAAATGTCCTGTTTAACACTGAACATGTGTGCTAATGCAATACTCAATTTGATGTTCTTGGCAAAATATGCATCCCTTAAATGTGATTTTGCACGTATGAAATAATTCAGTCTGGTTAGAAACAAAAATTTCATGACAGAGAAGAGCCTCAGAACTGATAAAGCATTAATCTCTTTGTAACGACAGAAATAACTTTTCTATTTAAAATAAGATTAATTCTTCCAGATTCTGTGCTAGGCAAACATCATTTCCAGTCCTCCACATGGAAGGAGGGTCTGATTTTCTGCCTCCCAGGGTGGCAGGCTGTGTTTGGTTATGGGTCTGTTTCATGTTCCAGGGGTATCCCTGACGTGCCCAAGGTGCCACTCGTGCAGTGCCACCAAAGAGAAGAGTGAGTTTCACAATGGGCATGAGGTTTTTATTTACCCTGCTCTCACCTTTTTGAAGGAAGCATTTCAAGGGTTGTTCTGCAGAGGCTTTCCAGAGTTTGCTGCTCGAGCTGAGCTGCTGAGTCTGAGGAGTGCAAATATTCTTATCAGGACTTTTCAGCTGTGCAGAACTCAGGAGTTTGGCTTGTTCAGCGAGACAGTGAACACGATGTCACTGCAGCTCTGCTTTCCAGGAATGAGAAAGCCTTTCTTGGCTCTGCATGGGAGAATCAGAAAATTCAATTTCTCTCCTTGCAGTCCTGGACTCCTTTCAGCTCAGAGCCAGCTCTGAACGTGTGGCAGTACCTTCCCATGGCTGTGGGGGCTGCTGGAAGCTGGTTTGTTTCCAGGAGGTTCCAGCCTGTCTCTCTCTTCATGTCATCCCTTCTCAAACTGTGCCTGGGCACAGCAGTTTCAGTAATGCTGGTTTATCCTCCAGAGTGACCAAGGGAAGTTGCACTCTCTTTTTGCTGCCACCCCTGCATTTATTATAAAAACCCCAAATGATATAAAAGCTGTTTGTATTCCTTACTGTCAATTTACTGTCATGGGCCACTGGTAAGGGAGGGCACAAGTAGAAATACCCAGAGGTGAGGACAGTGCACATGGAATATGCACAAGAATTATGGTCTGATACTTGACAGGGACAGTGGCACAGAACTGATAGAAAACCAATTCATTTTTAAGTTCAAAAGGAAGGTAACAGATCTTTTCAGATCTTATTATAGTAATGGAAGTTATCCTATCCAACTGCTGAATAGGACATAAACCAGCAACTGCTCATTATAAACACCTGTGTAGAAGTGAGAAATGAGCATGCAGAAGACATAGAGGGTCTGGCCCAGTTGCTCTGGGAGGTGTTTATACCGATTTTTAACATCTTGGATCATTGCACAATTCCCAGCTGCACAGATAAAATCAGTAGGTGACAAAGGGGATCTGACATGCCATCCAAACTGGAATGGCCAGTGAGGGAAGGAACCAGTGGTTGGGTGCTTCTGCTATCAGAATGCTTTTATGGAAGGAAAGCAATTTCTAAGGAACTTTAGAAGCTGGTCAGGGAGCCAGTGTCAGCCAGTCCTGTGAAAGTACTTGGACATTTGCTTGGATCTTCTATGACCTGCTGATTTAAAACAAAATCTATGTAGTCTACATCAAATAACTTTAAAATTGGTTAGCTGCAAAAATGAAAGAGTTGCATCTGGGACAAGAAACAGCCAGTGATGCATTTCTGGGGTCCTTCAAAGGTATGGTGATCAACATTTGTGACTTGGGAAACTTGTAAGGTGATACATTGAGGATGGGATGGTTGGAATAAACCAGCCTGACAGTTCAGCAAAGGGTGTTGCCTGCAAGAGCTTTGGGTTTAATGTGTTCAGGGACAAAATAATATTTAGAAATTGCATCCCTGCTCCATCGAAGTATTTTGTTTTCCAGCTTGCATTGATTTCAGTGGGAGAGAGTACTTTGGATGGCTTTGAGGATCTGGGCCAAAGAGTGAGGCAGCCTCTGCAATACAGGAAACACTGCCCTGGAGAGGAGCAACACTGAGCAGATGCAGCAGAGCCTGGCAGGCAGCTGATTCTGACTTGCCCCTCTAGTTCAAAAACAATTGCACAGCATAAAATTTCATGGAATATCAACTAGGAGTGGGAAAATACTACCTCTTGTACAGGGCAAACATGAGGCCATTACATGAATAGCACTCCATTCCTAGTGTCAGCATTTTTAAAAAGCTCTGGTAAACATAATGTAGGCAGGTGGCATTTCTAAATCTATCATTTATGCAGCATGTTTTGATGAGACTCCTTGTTTTCTCATCTCCCACTTTTGCTTTTTCTCTTGACTTGGCTGGTCAGTGTATGTGTTCCTTAAAATCATTTCATGTTACTGGGTGGTAAATTTCTCCAGCCTTTTCTGTAACTTCCTGGGAAAAATTATTTTTTTTTTCTCCCCAGAGGATTCCCATTGTGTTTGGAGCAGCCTTCACTCTGCTCTGTAGTTCCCAGCCACAGAGCCAGCCCGAGAGCCAGCCTGCCTTCCTGCCCGGGGTAAGAGTGGACGGGAGGGCAGCTCAGGTGCTGCTGCCAGTGCTGCATTTTTAATGCTCAGATGCTCATAGATGTTGAGGTTGGCACTGAAGGGGCTGGTGCCAGTTCTGCTCCTTCCTTCCTGCTGTCTTGTTACACAGAAGGAATGTGAAGCGTGGCTGGTGCTGTCGCTGCTGGGAGGGCGGGGTGAGCAGTGCTGGGTGTCAGGACTTGCCTTTGGCCAAGGTGGCAGCAACAAAGCCCCTCTGGAGTGGGAATCCTAGAACAAAACCTCACTGCACGACACGAGCACCCAACCTGTGGCAGTCCCTGCACACAGGGGCCTGGGCTGGCTGGCACTGAGGTGGATCAGTGTGTCACAGGCTGGGACCTGCCATGGAGTTGGTGGCAAGTGTGGAGTCATGCTGGTGGTTTTTCCTGTTTGCAGTGTCCACCCAATAGGAACATGTAGATTCCTTACTTGCTAAGAGGTAAACTTGAAAAATGGAAGTTAAAAAACTTAGAAGACACCCACAAAGACCAGTGGGATCAAATTCTTGAGAGGTTCTCTCCTTGTTGCAAAATTGCTGCGAGATGAGCCATGGCTGCCCCAAGTCCTTCGGAGGAGCGGGAGCTGCTTGGGGACAGGAGCGGCCCCAGGGGCACCGCAGGCAGGAAATGTGCTGTGAGCTGGTGGGAGCCACAGCCACCTACCCGGTGGGAACGTGAAAGTGCTGTCAGATAGTCAGTATCTCTGCAGAGAACTCTTAAACACTTCCAGAGGAGTAATGTACAGGAGTTCCTTTCCGTAGGTAGTGATGGCAGTTGGGAAGAGAGGAGAGTGAAGTTCCTCTGTGTGTGCAGTCTGACCCGGTGCCACCACAGCTCCGTGTGATACAGCTGCAGGCTCCGACTCGCTGGGTGGGTTTTCCAGCCTGGAGAGAAGTAGATGCTTAAAATAACGTAGTGAGAAAGCCCTCCTCTCCTCCCCTCCCCTCTGCCCTCTCCCCTCTCCTTTTCCCTTCCCTTTTCCCTCTCCTCTCCTCTCCTTTCCTCTCCTCTCCTCTCCTCTCCTCTCTTCTCCTTTCTTTCCTCCTTTCATTGTATGCAGATCAAGCCCAGTCAAAGCCCGCTTCTGTCACTTGCTGGTCCCTCACGACAAGCGTGGACTCTCAAGTAAGTGCCCTCTCTCCTCCAGCCCCGCCGCGGGGATGCCGCTCCGGGCCGTCCGCGTTGGCCCCGAGCCCCGCGGTGCCGGGTCGCCTCCNGCTGGAGCATCCCGAGCGCGGCGGTCCCCGGCAGCCGCGGTGCGCGGCTCGGTTTCCCTCGCGGCGTTCGGCAGCCCTGGTCCCTCTCCTGCCCGTCCCGCGAATTGGACAAGGGGCCGCCCGCTGCCCTCTCGGTGCAGCCGAACCCCAGCCCCAAGACGGGGCGATTTCGCCCTGCTGCTGCCTTCTCCCGCCCCAGCTCGGGTGTTTCCCCCGTGGAGCCGGTGCTTTTCACTCCATGCTGATTCCCAACTGTCAGTCCCTCGACACACCCCCGCTCTCCAAGATATTTGCTTCACGGATCTTCCTCAAACATCAGATGCTGGACTTTGCCTCCCTGCACCCAGTCCTCCTCCGGCCCTTCAGCAGATATTTGTGCTTAATCATAAAATAGGGATTCCACAGGAGCACCCCTCATCCTGTAAACTTCTCTGTAGTGCTTTCAAAGGAGGTTTCTGTGCACTTCGCGGTCGTGATAAGGGGAAAAGGGCAGGGACTGAATAGATGGCTTCAAACCTGTGCGGTCTTATCCCATTTCTTGCCTCCAAAAGCCCCAACTCTGCCTTATCTGTGTCGAGCAGCCGAAAGTTTCTGAGCAGAGAGCCCTTCCCTGTGCCCGGAGCGCTCAGCCCTGGTACCGCCCGAGCGTGTCCGTGGAGCCGCGCTCCCGGCGGGGCCTGCAGGCACCGTGTGCTGGGGAGAGGGCGGCCGAAGGACGGGGAAACAGGCTGCGAGGTGCGGGGTGTCTCCGGGGCTCGTGGCAGGGTGTGGATGCAGGGCTGTGCCCCTCTCGGAGCGCCGAGGCCGCAGGTGCGCGCCCGTCCCGCTGTGCCGGTGCTGCCCTCGCCGGGGATGCTCCTGGGAGGAGATTTTCTGCGTGGTCTGAGAGTCACGGCTGCTTTGTTGCTCTTTTGTGCCCTGGACCGTGTGAGTCTGGGGGGCCTCGGGTGCAGGGGCACTGCAGGCTTTGCTGTGGCCTGAAAGGAGGAAGGGTGGTTGAGCACCTTCTTCAAAACTGCCTGGGGCACCGAGCCCACGGGGAGACAGGAAGGGTTAACTTAAGGAGAACAACATGACTCACTTGGTAAATAGTTAATAGAATTGCTGTAACTACTTAAAATTATTTTCCTAAGCAGATGGCCAACTATTAGATAACTCAGTCTTTGGATGTATTTGTTTTCAGGTTTCTTATCAGGCTTGTAAGTCTCAGACGTGTAACTCAAGAACTGGGGAAATTGATAAATTCGTTCTTCTGCATGAGGGAAACTAAGAGAGAGAGAGAAAGCATGGTCAGCCCCTGCTCTTAGAGACACCCCTGGAGCATATTGCCCAAGTGAGGGAGAAAAAGATTAGATAAAGTAACCAGCAAGGATGTGAGACATAATTCAATTGGATTAGGTTTGTAGAGGAAATACCTTATTTTGAATCTCAATAAAAAAGTCAATATAAATGTAATCACATATCACAAAAACCTATGGAAATGAAATCCTGTCTAATGTGGCAAATGGATTAAATTCTGAATTAACCAGGAAAGCTGTGAACCTCTGAATTTGTAGAGAAAACATGTGGGTACAAACTGCAAACATGAATGTGTGTACATAAAATAAAAATGACCTATTGCAGGGTGTGAAAAAAAACGCAAGCAGGTCTCTTTTTAATGGTGGCATTGTGGTACATTTGTAATTTTCACGTGTATACAATCTGTGTCTTTCCATATGAATCTTTATACATAAAAAATGGAATCAGCATCACCCTGTACCAGGTCAAGGGATGTTGGCCCAATAATGATGTTTTTATCCTCTGTCCTTCTATCTGTTGGTGCAAAAGGCACTAAAGGTCTGAGCTGGAAAGGCTCTGCCAGGTCTCCCATGTTTGCATTTCTGGTTTTGCTGGTATTTTAATAGGCTGTTTCCATAAGGGCTGCTGGTGCTATTGCATTGGGTATAATCAACTTCTGAAGGCTCTTCATCTTCTTTGTTTAATCTTCAATAATGGATTTCATGGAGAGCTGTGTGGTTAAGTTCTCTTAAGAACCACTGGGAAAAGCTCAGCCCTGCAGAAGGTTTGAGGGGACTGCTTTGGATCTTCACTCTTCCTTCAGTCCTGTCCCTTGGAAGGGTCTGGTCCCCCCTTGGTTTTGAGCCTGGCTGCTTTTCTACCCTATGTCGGGGGAAAGGCTCCCCCTTCACCACTTCCTTTTCTGCCTGGCTCACTGATGGCTGGATGATTTCTTGTCTGTACAGGATGTTTAAGGTTTCACAGATTTCCCACCATTTTCGCTGTGCTTCAGCTCCTCACTTGGGTTTGACATTTCCTCCCATGTGAGATGGGACCAGGCACAGTGTGGGGAGGTCTCTGAGTTCTGACAGCTGGGAGTGAAGTGTTCTCCCTCCAAAGGCTGCTACCAACATCTCTCCTGGTGTCCTGCAAAGCTTGTCCTTGGTCTCCTGCTTGAACAGATTCCAGCTCTGCTTGTTCATTTTCTCATTTATCTGGACTGTGATTAACTCACAAGGTTGTTCTTTATTGTGTGATTTCCATCTGAAGATGGGCTATTAAACTTTTTTTTTTTGTTGGACTCTTAAGCAAGAAGTGTGTCAAGGAATCAGAGAAGATTCTCACAAGTCAATGGAGGGTTATTCCCTTTCATCAGGATATCTGGTATTTAGGACCAGAAGGTTGGGTTGCTTCATGGACCATCTTCAGGTTTTGCATCAGTGCACCTGAACAGCCTTGGTGAAGCTGCAGGAAAAAAAAATAGTCCCTGTTCCTTGCCTCTCTGCTCATTTCAGAAATGCTGAGGAAGCTGCTACTAATGAGATGCTGTTGTAGTTGAATATTGAGGGTTGGACTGTTAGGGATGAAGAGCTGGCACCATTCTGTCCTGGGAGGGCAAGAGGGTCTGGGCAGATGCACAGGAGGTGATTCAACCTCAGAAGGCTTCAGTTCCTTCTGCAGAGTCAGAAGATGCCTCTCCTTTCCCAGAGGTTACATCTCTATCAGGAAAAATTATTGGTTGTGTTGCACCTTTTTTCTGCAGTACATCTCTGTAGATCAGAATGGACAGATGGCACAAACAATTGTCAATTAGGGAAAATATCCTTAGGGCACTTGGAGGTCATCTAACCCAGACCTCTGCCCAAAGGCAGGATCAGCTATGGATTTGCCATTCCTGACATCTTTCTCTGGCTCCTGAAGACCTGCATGGAGACTCCTCACTTTCCTGGTGTGCAGGAAACTCCCTGATATCCAGCTCAAACCTCCTTTGCTCTAACTTGTTCTTCACCCTCACCACAGTGGGCAAGCCACAGACAATCAGTAAAGTGTATTTCAAAGCCTTTAACCAAATGGAGGTATTTGGTAAATGTGAGTGGGAAAAGGTGTGATCTCTTTTACTCCTCAACCTGTGTCCTCGGGCTCTTGCTGATGGGGATTTAAAAATTTTTATTTCTTTAAAAGTTACACATTTCAAGCCCAAATAAAGTCATTTTATTACCACTACAAATGCAGCTGTGGAAGGCAGGGTTTGAAAAGAAATGACAGCTACAAGACAAATTGTATTTATCTTAGATGGTAAGTCAGGTTGCATGCAGTAGGTTTATCACGATCTGACAGGTAACAAGATAAAGTCCAGGTGTTACACAGGGATGTGGAAAGACCTGAAACAGGAATAAAGAATACTTTACAAAGCATTTTTGGGGAGCATTTGCAAACAATGCATCTGAGACAATGGAGAAGTTAGCAGGGAGGGAAACTTCTTGCAGGGATTATTTGAGCCAGGGACGGGGAGGGAAAGGCGTGCAGGGGATGAGGGAATCTTCCTGTCGCTCTCTGATACAAGGAGAGGAAAGGGGGGTTTTCCTGGAGCTTCGGAGACGTGACGGGTGACATGCTAGGCTCCTGTCCGTGTGTCGATTAGCATTTGTGATTGCTCCCAGTTGCAGGGGGAAGGCGCTCCGGCATTCTAGCCCTTGCGGACTTGGGGCTGTTTTATCTGCGAACGGCATTCCCTGTCTCCCTGTGCCCGGTGTTCGTGGCCCTCGTTCAGCCTGGGGGGTGGCTGGTGGAGCCTCCCGAAGCCCAGCCCGAGGCGCGGGGTCACGTCCGAGCATCCCCCGGGCGGGGCAGGAGCGCTGCAGAACGGAGCGAAGCGCGGGCTGTTAACGCGTCCCTTCGGGAATGGTGAGGTTCGCAGCTTTCCCTCCTAGAAGTTTCCTCATGTAGTATTCAGACCGCAGAGTCTCCTGCGTTTTTCTGCTGGCTTTGCTTTGTTGGAGACGTTTTTGTTTGGGTTTGCACTATTGTGTTCTCCTCTTGCTTCTTGTCTCCCCTTTCCTCCCCACACCCTCTTATTTTTTTCCAGCTAGGGCAGCATAAACGTCCCTGCTCTCTCTGCCTGTTCTGTAATGTTGGCCTCTTATGCAAATGCCCCTTCTTGTACCGGGAAAGTCCTCTACAAACAGCCCTGTCGTTTTGGTTGTTGAGTTTTCCCCAAGAGAACAGGATTGTCAGATCCTGGTATGAATCAGCTGTTGAGCTTAAGGACTTAAGGGAAGTAGGTGGTTAAATGTCATATTCTGTGATAATAACAGCTTTGGTTTCAGTATGAGATCCATACACTGGGGCACAGACTGGGATTTTCCATAGGAAACACTCCCCTGGATAAAAGGCAGCTAAGAGGTATGGAGCTTTTTACTAAAATCTTCAGAAGAGAGACACGTGATTAAAATTGATTTGAATAATTACAGTTTCCACATACGTCCAATGCACAGATCAGTGCCCAGCTTCAATGGGACGGTGGAAAATCACATCAGGCTGACCTGGGCTGGCACCAGCACCCTTACAGCTCCTGGGGTACGTGTAGGGCAGCACACTGACTTTTAAGAAGTTTGTAAAATGTTCTGCAGCCTGGATTTTGGCAAAAAAATGGCCTGTGCTGATGGCTGCCTAGTCAGGGATAGGCTGGGACTGTTTCTGATAATCCGAAAACTCAGGCCTCTTTAGCAGAACCTTTTAAAACTAAGGCACCTAACTTGTCAAACACCTAAAAAACATTAATACTTTCTTTTATGTCATCCTGTGCCTTATGAGATGTTGATCCAAACTTTGCTTTACCATTATGATTCATTTAGGGTTCTTGTTAACTTTCCTACCCCGTTCCTGAAGGGAAATCTTCCTTTTCCTCCACGTAGCCACTGTACAGCCCAGCTGTATGATTGCAGCAGGCAAGAGATGGACAAGTCCACGTGGGAGAAACCATCCTAAAGGCTTGGGGGTATCTGTGCTGAGCACCTCCCTGGGATCCATCTCTGCTTTACTTACATCTTTTGTGTTTGGAGTCAAATGTCACAGGCCTAAGGAATTTGCCTTGGGGTTTTTTTTTGTTTATCCTTGTTTGGCAAGGTGTGAGGATCGTGACTGTTGTGCATTTGAGGAATGATCACAGGTTTCTTTACAGACGGACCTTTTCTATGATGTCTTGTTGTGCAGAGACTGTAAAATATCTCAAGTTTTCATAGGACAGAAGGGCTACTTGCCAAGGGTGGTGGAGGTACCTCTGCTGCAGTGGGGTCCTGACTGCTGCTCTCCTCTCCTTTCTGCTCCCTCTGGACAAGACAGCAGCCCATGAACAGCCAGCAAATGCAGTAAAATGTTTTCTGAAGTGATTTGTGAATGGCTGCTGGTTCTCCAGTGTGATGGTTTGATGTAGAAGGACAGAAGTCACTGGTGAGGAGTGTAATTTCCCCAGCAGCTCTGCCCAGCCCAGCCCAGCCCAGCAGGAAGCAGGAGAGGTGCGGGGCTGTCACTGCAGCGGATGTGCTCCGACCACAGCACGGGGGCTGAGGAAATGACAAAAGGACTTGAGTGTCCTCAGAGCACAGCTGAACACTGACACTCCGGGATCAGTAACTGTGACATGGGAAAGTTCTTAATAAATGGGATTGTAATCAAGGACCTGGGGGGAAAACCAGTCCCTCTGAGTCCCTCTAGCCTCGGTGTGGCTGGCTGGGACAGTGGAAGTGCAGGTTACCTCAGGAGGTGACAGCAATGTGGTGCAAGTCACAGCAAAGAGGAGAAGGAATGACAAAGTGAGGGCATGTGGCCTCGGGGCATCATCAGAGCATCCACTCCTTATCCACAGAGGGTGGCAGAGTCCTCAAAATGTCTTGAATAGCTTTGAGGCTGCGACAGGAGCACTGACAGGATGGTGAGGCTGACACTGAGCAAATAAGCATTAGCAGACAGAGCACCTTACAAAATGGGTGAGGGAAAGTCGCTGGGAACAAACACAGGGGACAGAAAATTTGTTATTGTGGCTTTTGCCTGCTTTGAGGATGAACAGTGTTGTACAATGCTTTCATCAGGATAGGGAAGGACAGCTGGGGAATCATTTTAAGTTGCATGGAGAGAGATGGAAAGAGTTATGTTCCTTGTGCTGTGGAAGGATGTTGGTTGACCTGCTACAACAGCTCTCCCTGCACCAGGGTGACTTTTTGTTTCACCATCAGAGTTTATGCAAGCACTCCTGGCAACCTGCAGGACAGTGCTGGAGGGAGCTGGGGTCACAGGGCATTGTGGAGAGAAAACCTGTGCTTAGAGAAGGCAAATAGGGTTTGGGAATAACTGGATTAAAATTCAGGAAAACTAACAGATGTACCTAATTCTCAACTACCTGTCTGGAAACTTCATACAGAAATGAGAGGCAAAGTCACATCTGGAAAGAAGTTTACTCCATTATTTTAAAATAGACCAGAATGGATGCATTAGCAATATGCTAAATATCTTCAGAGTAAATTCTTCTCTTGCCTGTGTTCCTCAGTGGGTCACCCCTTCTTTATATTCTCTTTTCTCCTTTCTCTTATTTTGCCCTTGAAGGAAATGCTCCTCATGTGCGACCACAGCTGGCTTTAGTAGGGCTGTGGGCAGGCAGAGTTTGCCTTTGAGTTCTTCCCTCACACAGGAAGGGAAAAGTCGCTCCTCAGAGACATTCTGGATAATATTGGCAGTAGTAACTTGTTTCTGGCCATGGTACATGGTTTTAATTATGCTTTTTTACTTGTCTGCCTTATGAAAGCCTATCCAAATGCTCTATTTTTTTTTTTATTTTTAGAAATGCCATGGTAGATAAATGAACATCAGCCGTCCTGAGTGCAAATAGTTTGCTCAAAAATCCAACACGTTTCGGTGTCCTTTGGCAATGTATCATGGTGCCTGCTGCCCAGTGAGACTTTGCTGAGCACAAGGGAGCCTTCTCCCTTCTGTTGGTTTGATCTGCCTTATTTAACTGCTGGTCATTCAGCCTTACTTAGTTTTGCCCTCCTTGGCTTTTTGTGACCATTAGAATTGGAATAATTACTGTGAGGTTTTTCCTTGCTTTTAAACATTTATAACATCCACTTAGGAAAAAAATATGGTCAAATGTGTTCTGTTCTAATCTTCCGTTACCACAATAAAAATTAATCCACTTCTAGCACTTGGAGGGCAGGAGGCAAAGCTGCAATATTGGTTTGGGATTGGCCATTCCTGTCAGCCAGCCCATCTGTGTTATAACCTTTGCCTGTGGTCCAGAGGGATTTCACTTTTGGGGCAGTTTTGGGTTTTAATTTTTTTTTAATGGGCATAAACAGGAGGAGAAGAGAGGCACAGGACAGGCTCACAGGGTGTGGCTTTGTCACAGTTTTGGTTGCTGTCACTGATGCAGCAGTCTGGGTGTCTCTGGTAAATCAGTCAAGGCTTTACACCCAGACTGCAGCAGGGATGGGAATGCAAAACAGAATTGTTGCCCCTCTTTCCCATTTTTAAACTGACAAAGTTCAGGGACAGGACAGGTCTCTGAAGAGCCATTTCTTCTGCCTCTCACAAGGATGTGGAGGAAAGGTTTTAAGTTTTGGAGGGCTGTTGCTTTCCTGTAAGAGGGGATTACACCAAATTTAGCAAAGCTGAAGCTCTCATTTTACTTATTATTTCAGGAGAATTTGCAAAGCCTATCCAGAAAGCTCGTTACCCCACCACAGGGTTTATATTACAGCAGGCTTCACTTCCCAAGAGGAGACAAAGTCTGTGCTTCCAAAAATCCTTGGCCCTGTGTTTTTGCAGTCAGAGCATCAGTGGCTCAGATGATATTTTGGATAAAATCTGCAACAGTGCCTGGAAGGGTCAGACTGGCCTGTGGAGCCCCTTGATAGGACAAAAATTTTCACACCTGCCTGTGTTCTGCACTTGCAATGGTGTCCATACAGGCAAGGTGTGCAGGGGCCTCCAGGGAGGGCTGAGGAAAGTGCAAGTGCTCCAGGTACCTGAAAACCGAGACCATGGTGTGCTGATAATTTTGCCTGCTTTGTTTCACTTGTATCCTTTGTTAACAAAGAGCAGTCTAGAGGGAAATAGTCTATTATTAATATTTAATTTCCTCCTATTACTGTAAGCAGATGACCTAAAAGATCATTTAGACAGCAGCCAATAATAAAGCAAATAGAGGAATCAGAAAATGTATGTCTTGGTTAGGTGGGTGATGCCTCCTTCCTCCTCTTTCCTGCCCCACCCAGCCACAGCTCTTCACCCTTCCACGGCAGGCAGGGCTGAGGATGCTCCCCACAGCTGAGTGTGAGCAGTCAGGGACCTGGGGAAGCTGCTCCACGTGAAGTGGCCATAAAATACCGAACTTCAGAAAGGAAACCCTTGAGCAACACCGAGAAGTGCTCCTGCTGCCTCCCCAAGGACACCTGTTTTCATTGTGTTTTACAGCCCTTTGTGCACTGCCTGTGAGCACATCGGCTCATTTACTGTGACTTGATCCTCTGAAGGGGTGGGGAGAGACAAGACTTCTTGGAGTCTTTGATTTAAAAGATAGGGAGATTCTCTTTGAGCCGAAGGGATTTCAAAGAGAGGATAAAAACTGACAAGCATCTCCCCCTCCAGGCTTTGGAAAGTAGGAAACAAATGTTTAGCAGCACCGATTTTTCTGCTTAAGGCCATGTGTGAATTCAAGGATTTTCCCCAAGGGAATTAGGTAATCTGCATGTGGCTGGTACCTGGGAAGGGTCATGTTGTCAAAAGGAGAAGCAAGATTGTGATCTGTGGAATGAGCCTTGATGAACACCCCATGAGCTGCCTGCCTGCTGCCTCTCCTGCCCCAGCCTAAAGCAGACACAAAAAAGCACCCCTCTGGGGCTGGGCAGGCTGCACTCTGTCACTACTGCCCACAGGCTTTCTTGGGTGCCCTAAGGGCTGCTGATCATTGGAGGTTTTGCTAATAAGTGAGAGGAGCTATCAAACCAAAGTGCCATAGGCACTGTGAGCTGCTCTGTGCCAGAGCAGAATGGACTCAGCCTGGAGGGACCAAGAGCAGCAGATGAGCTTGTTGGAGATGGGGGATTGGAACCAAGGGCTCAGCTCGGTGCTTTTGGCACTCAGCAGAGAGAAGGGGCAACACCTTTGTCCAAAGTCAACTGGAGATGCCAAACTAAAGCTTGCTTAGGCTCTGCTGGTGAATTGCTTCATGGGAACGTGCTGTGCAGATGCTTTATTGAATTTTCAAGGAGGAGTTTCTCATTGGGACTGAAATATGAGAGAGAACAGAGTGTTCCAAGTCACTACAAATGAACAGAGCACCAGCTTTACAGGTTTGTGAATGACAAAAAAGGTTTATTTAATAATGGGGGAAAGGCCGGAACACAGCCCGGGGTATCAAGAAGGAATTAACAAAATAAAACAAGGGCTTATGAAGAAATACTAATTGTAGCTGTCCAGCCTGTTGGGTGATACAGGTTATTTTTCTTTAGTTTCAAGAAGCTTGCCATGCTGATCCCTCGAGGGCCTGAGATGTTAAATATACACTTCCCCAGTGAGTAAAGCAGATTGTTAATTAATTTTTTCTTATTAGACCTGGTTGCTGAGCCTTTGGGTCTTGCAAGAAGTAGACAATTTTACAATAAATGTCATCTTGCCTCTGGACCTGTATCATCTTCTCTGGGTGGTCTCTATTTCATTTTGTCCCTGTGCAGTGAATTCCTGTCTGTATAAGCAGAAAGACTGAGCCTGTTCTTGTTTTAAAGCAAGTTGAAATACTCCTGAAATGGAGATTTGTTCTGTTAGGTGAGCACTACAGCAGCTGACACTGAAAGAGGAATGAGGAGAGGTGGCTGAGCTCAGGTTGGACATGAACCCTCCTGGGCTGTGGCACATTCTGTCAGCAGCAGGTGAGGCTGGGCTTGTGTGGCCAGTAATTGGTTTTTCTAATGGCAGTGGCTACTCAGCGGTGCTGAAGCAGACACAAAATGTTGTTTTGTCGTGGCTGGGACACCTGCTCAGCCCCAGCCATTCCTCCCCTGAGATGTGCTGGCTCTGCAGAACTCCGAGTGTTTTCCGGCCCATCTGAGAGCAGAGGGTGGAAGGACATGCTGTCCTTTTCTGGACATAACATTCCAATTGCTTCAGAATAAATGTCTGGGACTTGGGATGAGGAATCAGGCCACTGTTTGTGTAGGGAGATGGGAAGCAAGGGACTAAACAAATTCAGAGATAAAAAAAGTCAAATTTAACATCAGACCACGAAACAGTCAAGGTAGAAGGTTAAAAGCTCTGTTGTGTCAGAAAACAGTGTGTGATGAAGTCATTAAAGTTCAGATTCCAGCACTGTGCTTTTTCAGGATCATGCAGAGGTGTAGGAAGTTTTAGCTTCGTGCTGAGCCATTAGCATGTGCAGGACCTCCACAGTGGAGTTTGTAACTTTCCTGTGTCCTGCTGGAGTTTGAGATGAGCCATTGAAAGAGTCAGGTTAAACAAAATGCATCTAGGGTTAGGATGGATTCGTGATCTACTGAAAGAAGCTCTCAAATGGGGAAGAATATCCAGTAATTTTGCTCTGATCCCCTTCACTGAGGTGTATGAGTTGTGAACATGATGGGCAAGAGCAACATAGCAGGACTTTGGGTAAATCCTCTGAGCATCAGGATTAAGGTGTCCAGTTCTCAGGCTGGCTCCTCTCAAACAGGGGTCCCTTCAGCTCTTCCGACTCCATCTCAGAGGAGCTTGTGGGGAATTACAGAGGGCTTATTTTCCACAGCAATACTGTTGGCCCAAGTATGTCAGAGTAATTTGTTAATTTTTTCTAAGCTTGGCCCAGCACTGGAGTTCTCGTCCTTGATGGGGAGGTGTGAGCCTGTGGGAGGTGTGTGCTCCCTCTCTGTGCCTGACCCTGTGCTGCTGAGGGACTCAGGGGCTCACACCCACCCCAGAGGCTCAGGCACAGCCGTGTCCTGCACCCTCCTTCCTCTTGGGACCTGTTTTGCCCACTGCTTCCTTCATTAGGTTGTTTTTTCCTCCTACCAGCTTTTTTCCTGTCTTTTTTTTCCTCCCTTCTTGCTCACACACATGCACAAAGCATTGTTTATTTCTCATCCTGCCCCTTCTGTTCTCTCTCCCTGCAGATCTTCTTTATTTCGGTCTTATATTAATTCTAATCCTCTTCCCTGGAAGCTGGGCTGGAGGGTGAGGTTTCAAGATCTCTGCTTTGAAACAAACCTGTTGGGATTTGTAATGGACAGGCATAGTGCATAGTGATGTAGGGGGCATATCACTGACATCCCTGAAATCCAAGAAAGTAAAAGCCATCTTTAGGAAGTCACTGAAAAACTGGAGGTTTTGCTGTAGGAGCAGAGACAATATGGAGATTTCTTGGGGTTTTTCTTCTTTAAAAAAAGATTTAATGGATCATCTTTGTCTTCTTCTTTATGGCTAGATCATACACTGATCTCTTCTGTTGGTTTCTTCCACTAAAACCAAACAAAACACAGAAACAAGATAGCTGAAGGTAGAGAAAAGCAAGGGTTTTGAAGCATGTCCAAACCACCAAGAATCATTCACTTTCCTTTCAAATGCAGCATTAGCAATAGAGCTCTAAATCAATGAAAGGTCTAAAATTAGATTATATTCCTGAGATCAGATGTGAATCACAAGTTAATCATATTTTCTTTTATTATCACTGTCTTTACCCTTTTATTTTATCCTGAGAAATTAGGTTTCTGACTTGAAAACAGAGTGAACTGTGAAGGCATCAAACCCTGATGGGTGAGACCACACCAGATCACCTTTGCATGGGGCCCAAAAATCTTGGGTTTTGGAGGTTCATGTTGCATCCAAAACCGAGCTCGGTGATTTATCATTTAATGCTGTGTTTCTCTCTCTCCTAGCCCTCTGATGTATCAAGCTGTTTCTTAAATTAATGAGAAAATATTATTGCTAATGCTTGCTAAATAAGGTTTTCAACCCACTCTGGAAGTGACAGGTGAGGACAGCAAGCAATTATCTCTTGACTGTGGCACAAAGCTCAGGGAATTGTGTTCTCCCTCCTGTATTTTTAGCTGAGACTGTGGTGAAATGCACCCCTATGTGAAGCAGAGGTACAAGGTGAACTGCAAAGGTGTGCAGGTGATGGGTATCTGCAGCTGCAGGGCTGTGTGCTCACATGCAGCACCAACTTTAGTCCCAGAGCTGTGTGCATGACACTGCAGGAACTGGAATGCAGCCCTGAGCCAGGGCACTGGCATCGTGCCTGTGTGTGCATTTCTGGGAGAGCTGTGTTTTGGTGGACCTGTCTCTGGCTGGCTGTAGGTGAAGAACGATGCTGTCCTGGATGCAATGATGCAGGACAGGGCAGGTATAATGAACACATGGTTTGCTTAGAGGATACAGATTTACATGAACAAAAATAATGGGGTAGCAGGAGGGGAGCCTGCAGAGACCCTTGCAAAGCGTGTGCATGGTCAGCAGGAATTCCTCACAATGTCCCTGTCGGGCACACCTCGAACACAGCTCCCTGCCATGGATCTTGTTGCAGTGCCTGTGTACACAGAGGCCAGGCAGCTGTGGCTCACAGGGCTGGCCAGCCATGCCAGCAGTGTGGCCCCCTGAGAATGAGGGCTCATGCCCTGCAGAGCAGGGTGTTGGTGCAGCAGTTTAGTGGCAAAGCACGTGAGGGTGGGCAGCACGTGATGGCTCAAACCCGGTGTTTGTGACCAGAGGGAGACAGGTGTGTGTGAAAGGCTCCTCCACCTTTCCTCTGTGCAGCCTCAGCACTTGCCAGGACATAATTAGTGGGGCTCTCGTGTTTCAGGGCGGGCTATGGAGCAGCTGCTGAAGTGCCAGCTCAGTTGGTAGCCTCGAAAACAAAACGTCCCTTGTTTCTCATCACCACTGTGAAACTCTGCCTTCCTGAACTTGGGTTTGGCCCTGCAGCTTTCAGGATAGACAAAATGTGAGAATTTTGCCAATAATGTATTCTTCTAGGTCTGTTTAATATCCGTTATCAATTTAATGTGATGCTTTAATGAGATTTTGCTTTCTCCATCTCCTCCATAGAGCTGATTACTTAGTGTATGTGGTTGGTGTGTTTTGTTTTTTTCTTTTTAGAGGAAACTGCAAGTGAAGAAGTTTAATGTTTGCTTCAGCTGAAGAGAATATTTCCCAAGTTCTGGTGGGAAAAGGTGAAAAAGAGGACCAGAGGATGTTGCTAGTAGGTATGGAGATGACAGGAAGCCATGACTAGAAGGGTGACTGTCAACAGGAAACAAAGCACCACAGCTGATGTGACACTGCTGTACAGTTGCTGTGCTGTGCTGCCTGCTGGACTCTGAGGCCTGGGGAACACTGTCTGTCACCAAGAGAGATTCTCCTGTCCGTTTGTCTGCTGGAGTTTGAATTATTCTGCACCTGGTTAATTCCTGGTTAATGCCACTGGCACTGGCAAACCCTGGGCTTTATTCCTTGACACCAGGTACTGTGAAGCCCTTGAACAGCTATGGGGAGAAAAACGTGTGTGTGAGCAGCCTTCCCGGGCTGGCAGCCGAGTGCTCCACGGACCCCAGGCAGCTTTGAGGTGTCTTGGCTGTTCAGTGCTCTGCAGATATGAACGCTGAGCCTGGGGCCTGGTTGTTCTCACCATGCTAGTACATGGGAAGGACGACTTCCTCTCAGACATAGCCTACATCATCCTGGAGCTGATCATCGCAGTGCTGGCCATCCTGGGGAACATCCTGGTCTGCTGGGCCGTCTATCTGAACAGCAACTTGCAGAACGTCACCAACTATTTTGTGGTGTCCCTGGCTGCTGCTGACATTGCTGTGGGCGTGCTGGCAATCCCCTTTGCCATCACCATCAGCACTGGCTTCTGTGCCTTCTTCTATGGCTGCCTTTTCATTGCCTGCTTTGTCCTGGTCTTGACTCAGAGTTCGATCTTCAGCCTCCTCGCCATCGCCATCGACAGAATCATTGCCATCCGAATACCCCTCAGGTAAGCAGGGGCTGGCCTGGGGGGGTGAGGGCTCAACACCCCTAAACACCCCACAGGTCTGGAGATGTATCAAGGAGGGAAAAGTTAAATGAGGATCAGTATTTTTTCTCTTGTATTTTGAAAAAAACCTTTCCAAGTCTGCCTTGGCTGCTGGATTTTCTGTTCCTTTTCCTGTTCTTCTCTGTTCTCCTGTGGTGTGTGCCCATGGCATCACAGAGGTGCTGCCTGGCAGCTGCCATTCCATACTTAGGCAGCCTGTGCCCTCAGCTGCCTCCAGTGGCACCAGAAGCATGACTAGGAAGGTGGAGGGCAGAAAGGGGGTGAGGTCAGCTTGTCTCCCTCCCTGTGGGGAGAAGGGAGGCTCTGCCTGAAGCTGTAGCAGCAAGGCTGGGGGGAGGGACGTGAGGTTTTCTCTCAGGGGTCCATTAAATGTGAAGGGAGAAGAAGCAGCAGGCTGCCAAGAAATGGGCCTTAGGAAGATTTGGAGTGGCTCAGGCACTGCCTCTGGAAGCACAGCATACACTGGGTCAAGGTGGAGGCTTGTCCCTGCCCACACTTGCAGATGGTGATTGTGTAGTCTCTGCAGTTCCAAGAAAGGAAAGGAGATTTTAATGACTAAGACTGGCTGCTGCTTGGTGTGCGAGCAGGGAGGCTGACATGGGACAAGGGGAAGCTTTGCCACAGCACAGGGGCTGTGCTCAGCTCAGATTTCCAGTTGCTGTGACAGGCTGGATGTGCCCGTGGGCGCGAGGCAGCGCTGCGACAGGGCTCCGAGTCGTGCACTGAGCCCCAGAGATGAGAGGAGAAGCCCCTGCAGAGGCTGCAGGAGAACTCTGGGAGTCTCCTTCCTTCCTGGCTTGGCCTTAGGAGGATGCAGCATGCTCTCAGGAATGGAGAAACTGCCTTCCTCTCCAAAACAATCAAGGTGGTTGCAAAAATGGAACAGATTTCTGATTTTTCTGCTCTTGAGCTTGAGTTTTTGGAAATCCTCACTCTTCTCAAGCTTAAATTACTTGTGCTGATCTGTACAATTTGGTTCTGTCTCTTCTCTTCTTTGGCCATGCAGCACTTACACCAATTAGCACAAACCTCCCGTTCAAAACCAGAATGGGAGCCCTGGAGAGTGGAAATTGCCTTTCCATGTGGACCAGTGCAGCCAAGTCTCTCCTGAAGCTTTGCCTCAGCGAGTTTGTGCTGCTGTAACATTACCTTTAGTGGGTAGTTTCCAAACCCTATTGGTCATACCTGTTACAGCCTCCAGTTTTGAGGAATAACTGTTCTGTTCCATTGCAGAGAAAACTCTCTTGATGTTAGTTACCTATAAACTGGACTGTCTCCATTTTTCTACAGTTTTGCTATAGATGATTTCAGTTTATAAGCCAAAATAATGATAAATGGTACAAGGAAACACGTAGAGTAGCCCCTGGGAGCTGCCTCTGAAATGATTTTGAGAAGGGCTGATGTCTTGATTTCATCTCTCATGAGCTAACTCTGAGGATGTCTGCTGACAGTTTAAGCACTCTCATTGCTAGAGGATGACTTGCCAGGAAAGGGATTTTAAAAATCTGGACTTCTGCCCACTTTTTGGGCTATCATGGTAACTATGTTGTCTTGAAAATGTGATTTCCTGGAACAGCCAAGGTAAAGAGACTTTTCAAAAAACCAGAATGCATCAGTGCTGGGCATGACACTGGTTTCACTATCTTGTTTTGGAAAAAAACAGAGCACACCCTGTTCCACCCCAGGAACAGAGGGATTGATTGGATGCAGAAACCCACAGGTAAATCCTTCAGTTCTCCTCCTCCCTGTCCTTTGCTGGTTTGTCCTTTCACAGCAGGAGTGATGAACTTGTCAATTGTGTTTCCCCTTGAGAATTTATGGATGAAAAAGCATTAGATTTATAGCCTCAGACATGCTGAGAAAATGAAAGCTTATTATCTGAAGAGGGAAATGTGGTATAATTTATATTGCCCACATCCTCATGTTTTTTCTTTTTCTAATACCTGTTTGTCTTAAAAGTGGGTCAAACAATTTGAAGGAAAGTTCTGCCACTAACAGTGTGTTGTTTTCACCCCATCCTTTAATACCTGGGAAGGGCCCTTCTCCTCCTCACAGGACATGAAAGGTTCTACCAGGTATTCCCAATAGTCATTAGCTGAGTCATTAATAAAGCAGACTTCCTTCACTCTAGTGAAACCAAGAAGGGCCAAACCTGTGTTACTCTTCTTTAAATATTTCATGTCTGATTTGTCCTAATGAAGGTAACTGCATATGTGGATGTGTATTCCCACAGAAATAAACTGCCAGTATTAAGAAGGCAGAAGAGTGGGTTTTCTGATACTGCTTGGGTTTGGACCCCTCAGTACATTATTAGTTACCTTTGAATTTTTTTTTTTCTGTGGAGAAGAGACCCTCCTCCAAAAAACTTCAGCGAGAAAAGACATTTATAGGTGAAATTTTAAAATGGATAAAATTGATTTGTGAATATCTTATGTGTTCTGCCTTTCAAACAATTAATAAGTTTTGGAGAATTTGGTACAAGTCCTCAAGCACTTTGCTGAATTCTGCCAGGTTTTAATACAAATGTGACACTCTGCAAGTGCAGTAAGGCACTCCCAAGGAAGGGAGCTCGAGCCATTGTTCACTTTAGGACAAAATGAGGTCTCTCACATGGTAGGTACCTGAAAACCTGCACTGGCTAATCTCAAACCCCCAGGTGCTCTGAACAAAACTGGCTGTGAGTCTGAGCCCCAGGATGAAGCCCTGGGCCAAGAACAATTGCTGCTTTCCAGGCTCCGTGGTGCCAGCAAAGGCTCGTGGGCACCCTGCCCAGCCACGTGCTCCTGTGCAGGCATTTGGGGAAAGATTCTCCCAGGGGAAGGACAGGTAGCTCCAACACACTGGAAAGAGAGAGGAAATTTTCCTTCCTGCAGCCAAACAGAAAAGCTTTCCGGGGCTGCTGCTTGCTCTCTGTGCTGGATTCAGGCACGAAACACACAGGTCACAGAGTGCCAGCTGCAGGCCTTTTCCTCTGATGAAAGCTGCTTTTGCTGCTGCAATGCTTCTCTGGGGAAACATTATTAAGGTGCAGCTCCCTGACGTTTGGAACTTCGGGACTGATTTATCCCATGTGGTGGTGATTTAAACTGCAGCTCTGGGATGTTTTCTGCCAGAGGACTTGAAGAACTGGCTTCTCACAGTCTAGGAAGAAGAGAGGAGATGAATAGCAACTCTGAATAAAGTATAGGATGTGCTAGGGACCTTTGTGCTGAGAACAGCCTGTTTCAGTAGTTTAATTCTCTAGGGTTCCCTTCTAAAATGCTCATATAAGAGCATCTAAACCAGTGAATCAGGGCTTTAATGTTTTATTGTCACTTTAAGCCATATGTGGACCTATTTTTTTCCTTGCTCACCATAAACCTTTTGACTTTATGGCAGGCATTTCCTACATATGCTCATGTTAAATACATTTAGGGCAAGTTCAGCCTAATGTGAAAAAAGAGTAGTTCCCCTCCTTTGAATATGCTTTGAAAGCAGTGGCTTCATGGCCTGCACAGAACTTGTTGTTACCAAGGTTTTATTGAGGAAGCCAATCATGTCACTGTGTCTGCCCATCATTCCTGCTTCTGCTGTTCAGAGAAGAGATAATGCTGGGCATCTGTGCCCACCTCTGGGTACCTTTCCTGGATGACTGGGATTGCCAGTGTCTCTCATTTCCAGATACATGTAAATAGGGACTGAATATCCTGCTTGGTCCTGTCCCTGATGCCTGCAGCTGCCTGAGGTGTGAGCTGTTGAGTGGATGTGCTCAGTGAGCAGCGTTTTGTAGTGATTTGTTAAACACCTTTGAGATTCCTGGAATTCAGATCAAAGCCCTCAGCTGAGCACAGGCTTCCTGGGTGATGCAGTAAAGGTGTCTGAAAGATGCTCCACACCTGACAGAAGATGTGCAGTACTGTCACCAAAGGAGGGAAGACAAGCAGCAGGATGGCTGGACACTGTGATAGTGAGTTAGGCCAGCTACATATCACACAGTGTATTGAAAGATTTTAACTTCTCCCTGAAGACTCTGTGGACAGACTATCAGCTCTGTCTTCCACCCAGTCTCAGAGATTCTGCAGAAATCTTTGCACAGAAGGACCCAGAAGTGGCACATCCACAGCCAAATTACTCTAGGCAGCCCAGAGGAGCTGTACATTCACCAAGGGCAGCTGTTCTCCTGCAGTCATTTTGCCAGTTGGGTGGTTGGGAGAGCAGCAGGGAGGTGAAACTTTTGGGGAAAACTTTCACATCTTCATGTGCTTGCAAAATTTGGTTTTGCTTTTTAGAGGAAGGAGGTGACCCTATCCCCACACCCAGCACCACCATGAGCATCCCAGTGCTCTGCACTCGTGTCCTTTCTGTTGGGAATTTCACAAGCAGAAGCAGCTGTTTGTGTAGCAAGTGTGTTACTTCCAGGAAGCAGAACTGCTGCTGCACAGACAATGCAGTGCTGTCTGGACACAGCAGACATGCTGCAAAGTCACCTGCCAGCTATGCAGAACATGGGCTGCAGGTGTGGCCAGCTCCTTTCAGCAGGTCGTGTCTCCTGCATGGTGCCAGCAACTCACAGCATAGGGGATGTGTCTGAGAATCCCTGAACTTACCCTGTGGAGCTCTGCAGCACTGAGGACATGGGGAGTGGCTTTGCCCTGGCTGCTGTGAGCCTGGAAGACACTGAGACAAAGTACACAAAGAGGTACACAAAGTCTTCAACGACATCTGTAAGTGGATAAGAGGAAAGAGTCCAGGAAAGCCCATCTGGACTACAACGCTACATCAGCCAAGTCAGTCAGAGAAGCCTCATGTGGATCCTAGAAATTAAGCTCTCCTATAGAAATTAACTCTTCTCAGTGGGTACCTGGCCAACACAAGGCCAGTGGCTGTGTCACGAGATACTGTGAGCTTTCTGTCTTGCCCCTGGGAGATCCTGAGCAAGGTGTTATGGACAGGCACTCCTGCACAATGCCCTGCAGCTGGAAAGCTGCTTGGGTTGAGTGCTGTTCTGAAGCCTTGTAAAGCTTCTTGCATGGGAATCCCCAGAGGCTAAGAGGGAGGGGGAAGTGTGGGAGGGTGTTTGTCTGGAGCAGTAATGAATATATTTTTAGTGGAAGGGAAGGGACATCTCTAGTCGTGGGATAACAGCTGCACAATTTCAAAATTCCTCTGACAAGATGTAGCTAATTCCAGGGCTGCAGGGTTTTGATGTTTTTTGGGGTTTTTGTTTTTGTTTGTTTTTTCCTTTTTTTTGGTTTTGTTTTGGTTTGTTTGTTTTGGTTTGTTTGTTTTGATTTGTTTGTTTTGTTGTTTTTCCAAGCTTCAAGGGCCTCCAGCCACCTCTCTTGCTCCCTGAGTGTACATTTCAAAGCACAGATGCTGTTTTGATGTGTTGATGAGGTCTGAATGGAGCAGCTCTCTGCTACCATTCATGCCGTGCCCTTTGCATCCCTTAAGCACTGGGCAGGATCCACTAATTGCTGGAAAAAAAAAACCCTTTGTCCCCCTCAGAATCAGCTGAATTCCTTCCTCATTTCTGGAAGGACAATTTTAGGTGTGTTTTTCATGCTGGGAATTGTTTGATTGATTCCCTTATCTATTCACTCTTTTCTGATTTTGAAATGCAACTGAGAAAGGGAAATTCAAGCCTGATGGGTCTTGTTTTTTCCAAGGCCCAATGTCAGGGATCTAAAGCATGTGGAAGATCTCCATTCTTCACTGTGCAAAAGCAGCCTCTCTTCTCCCCTGTCTTGAACTTGTGTTGGGATAGGAGCATGAACCTGTGGCAGTAATTATTTCACTGGGAGATGGAAAGATTTCTGTGGCTTGTTGTATTATTTCTTTTAATGTTTGTTTTCTGAGAGAGTTCTGGGGACAGAGGGAGAAGGAGCACTGGGTAAACACTGGGAGCCCAGCGCTACCATCCGATCGCAGGCACACGGGGTCACACACAGTGTGGGACCCATGATATGGGAATCCAGCCATCTACTTTCCATGCTGAGCATTACCCAGGGAAGGAAATTGCATTGAAATGTTAAACTGCTGCCCTGATTTACATTTTCAGAGTGAAGAACTGATGGAGTCAGCTCAGGACTTGCAGTAACCTGTGAGGCCTCAGAAACTGGCTGATATTTCGAGCAAACCAAGGTCTCCGCTGCACTGTCAGATTCTTACCATGTTGCTTATTGTTTCTTTCAACAGATCTTGGAGAGTTTACTGTTAAGAGCACTGACTTCAGCCAGGTGTTTCAATACCTCCACCACTGAGGTCCCTTTGGGGTGTGCAGTGCAGCCCTTGGCACACCTGTAGTCAGAGAATTGTCCTCAGCTTAATTCCTCCTTTCTGAGAAAGACATGGGGTCGGCTTAGCTGGGCTGGTGAGGAAAACTGCTGACTTGTCTCAGTTATTTCACAAAGGTTGGTGGTGCTGGTCTTCCTCAAAGGGCCAGTGAGGAGCAGAGTGAGGTACTATGCAAGGCAATGCCAGCTGAGCCAGCAGGATTTCCCTGGAGCACACCAGAATGTGGACGCAGGGCTGGTGGCACTTTGCCTTCAGGTCCTTTTGTGCTATTTGGTTTACAGACCTAACGATTCCATGTAAAAGGCTGCTCCTTTGCCAGGAAGGAGACACTGCCTTGGCCTTTGGCAAGAGACCCACAGTGGTCTTCATCACAAGGGTCAGAGCGGTGCTGTTGGTTATCCAGGCTGCAGGATCTATGTGCACATCCAAGTGGACTGTTGAAGGAGCACAGAGGAAAACCGAATTAATTTCCCTGCTTTTCTGTCAACTATTCACTGCTTAAAGGAAAGGGGAGGGACATGAGTGGCAGAGAGTGTCACCGTGGAGTCCTTGGTGTGCTGTGTGGGTTCTGCACAGCAGTGCAAAGGCCCCTCTGATGAAGCAGGTGCCTTTCTCACTGTCTTCTGGAACATGGGGCACTGTGAGGTTGCGTGGGTGCCAGGAGTTTGTTGAATGACACTGATAGAGCTCCTGTCTCCTCTGCTTTACAGGTACAATGGCTTGGTGACCGGCTCTCGAGCCAAAGGCATCATTGCCATCTGCTGGGTGCTGTCCTTCATCATCGGCCTGACCCCAATGCTGGGGTGGCACAAGCGCGCCCAGATCGAAGAGCTGGGTTCCAACAGGTCCTCTCCCATCAACTGCAGCAACAGCATGGTGGCGTGTCTCTTCGAGGCCGTGGTCACCATGGAGTACATGGTCTACTACAACTTCTTTGCCTGTGTGCTCCTGCCCCTCCTTCTCATGTTTGGTATCTACTTGAAAATCTTCATGGCAGCCCGGCGCCAGCTCAAGCAGATGGAGAACAAGATGGTACACGGGGAGCGCTCCCGCTCCACGCTGCAGAAGGAAGTCCACGCAGCCAAGTCTTTAGCCATCATTGTTGGGCTGTTTGCAGTCTGCTGGCTTCCACTACACATTATTAACTGCTTTACCCTTTTCTGCCCAAGTTGTGCCCACGCTCCCCTGTGGCTGATGTATCTGGCGATTATCCTGTCTCACGCTAACTCGGTTGTAAACCCCCTAATTTATGCCTACCGCATCAGGGAGTTCCGATACACCTTCCGCAAAATCATCAGCCAGCACATCCTGGGCCGGAAGGAGCCGTTCAAGGCAGGGACAGCCAGCTCCAGGACTTCCACCCATGGTGGGGACGCAGAGAACGCCAGCATACGGATCAGTGAGTATGCTCTAGAGGTGTACACCAATGGAGAGATCCACAGGGATCCCGAAAAGCAGGACTTAAACAAATGCAAAGCGGGCTTGGAATGGCACCAGAACGGAAATGCTCTGGACCTGGAGACAAATGGGCATCTCCCACATTCCTGCAAAAATGGGATTCTCTCAGATGCATGCCTGAACAGGGAGCTTCACAGTGAAGAGCTAATTGATGCCCAGGTGTCTTACTCAGATCTGGAAAGAGCAGCCTTTGCTGCAGCTGATGTTTCCTGATGAGACTTTCGAAGTTTTCCTGGTAGAATTATTTTTTTTCCATTGGTGACCTCTGCCATAGCAGAAAGGGAGGTTGGGGGGGCGGGGGGAGAGCAGTGTATTCAGATCGCTGTGGAGAAAAGGGTCCATGTCCAGGACTATTGGATGATCCTAAATACCAGACTGGAGAAAAGCCAAGAGACCACTGAAGTGGACTAAGGAAGAGGGACACATTACTCATCAATGACCTGTCACCAAGAGCAGTGCCAAGGTCGAGGATGGCATTCCAAGTTCAGCACTGGAGACTGCTGATGCAGGGATTTTGTGACACTGTGCTGTATCGTGCCTGTGGTTGTATGTTGGTTTTGCTGTCTTTACCAATGGAAATAGAAGCATGGCTGGAAGTATTCCCTGAATAACAAAGAGCAACTGGGAAGGGCCTCTCAGTACTGTGGCCCTGCAACAAGCAGTAGGGGGGATAGCAAAATCTGTTGTCAGGAAGGGTGCCAGGAGCTGCTTGGACAGGGAAGGAATTTACCTGATGGGAACTCTGGACCCTTTCAACCATGGCACTTTGTCCTTCAGTTTGTGTTTTTAAAGCTTATACTGCAACAGGTTGCTCGAATGGTTTTTTTTCACGTGATGATGTTACTTTGCATTAAGTTATAAAAGATGGGCAAGAACTCATATGCACTCCCTGAGCACTCAGTGTTCCAGATGCACATGGCAAATGTAACCTCTCAGCTCCCCACTTTGTCCAACAAATCACCAAAGCGGAGCCTGTAACATGGATTTCCCTTGGCAAAAGGGCTGTTAGCAGGATGTGGTGCTGCAGGGCAGGGCTGTAAAGGGCTGTGGGTGTGGGAGCTCTCTGTAAGCTGGTGGCACTTTCTGCTTTCCCTCTGTCTCTGTGCTTGTCCTCCTGGGCTCCTAGAATGCAAATTCTTTCCATGGCTTCAGATGTGTGTGAGGTAATATTCCATATTTTAGTCATCTTTACCCTCACTCAGTAGGCTGTAGGACTTTCTTCTTCTTTCTTGGGATAGAGAGCAGCTCACACACGTACCCTGACTTAATTTTGGAATTCCAATGAGCTCTATGTAAAAACCTTTTCTCTTGTGATTTGAGTTTTTCCTGTGAAGCCTGATGTGTCCCTGTGGTGCAGAGGCCAGCAGAGCTGGGCCTGTCTTGTTAGAAGATGCTCCTGCTCTGAGAAGCTGAAAGATGTCAGTAGAATTGGAACTCAGCTTAAAAACTGCAGTTTCTACTTTCTGTAGAAGAGAACAGGCAAATTTGTGCTGCAGCAAGTGTACACTGATGTGGTTTGTTGCAGAGGTGTTTCACTGCAGTTTGGTAATCTTCTGTGTCACAGGAAGTCTGGCAGCTCAAGGACAGCAGAAAACCACATCAGCTTGAATTCTACCTGAAGATTGTCTAGATTTTGTTTTTCAGACAAATAATCCATGTCCAATACTATCAGCCTTCTGGAAAGACAGGCAGTAGTGGTCCTACTGGGAAGCGAAAAGTCTGGTAATTCCAGGGATTTGAAACTTATTCCCTAGCTGAAGACATCAGAAATATCATCCCCCAATCTGGTTCCTCCTCGTGTCTGTCCGCTAACATTTCAGAAACCAAGGGAAACTGGATTTTCATACTTGAGGAAGAGCAGGTTAGGTTTGTGTGTTCTTATCTCATGTTTATTTTATACATTGTGAACTATTAAAATGAAGAATCAGTTTTATTTTGAGTAGAATTTTCTTTTTGCCAGTTTTCTACGTGCATGTGGGGAGAAGTTTGTGATGCTGAATGTGTTTGGGTACATAGCTGCTTGGGGCTAGCACAAAGCTTACTGTGAGATGGATAAAAAGATGTGGCTGCCACCACAGTCCTTAACAGAAAGATAGGCCAGTTTGTGAAACAATAGACTTCATGGTTTAATTGAACTGCTGCTTTCTTGGCAGGGCTCTTGCCCGTAGTCTGACGTCAGAGGAGAGGATTATCACTCCAGCACCATTAAGGAGCACTAAGCCATTTCCCTGTGACTGACGTCATAGGTAGTTCCTCCATAGGGTGACTTGGGATCTCGCTACTCTTGATCTTTCTTAATGGAATATTTCTGCAGGTTATTTGTGTGATTGGTTCTCTGACCTCCTGTAATAGTGGCAGAGGAACTCAGGAAGATGGGGGTCTGTTCTCTTCAGGCCTCAGCTGGGAACTGAAATGTTTCTAAGAATAACACAAGATTACATCCGGCACTCATGTCAATAACAATTAGGTCCACAAAGACCCAGAGCAAGGAAGGAAGTGTGGGAAAATACCAGCGTTGCTCATGTGCTGGGACACACACGAGTGCAGAAGTGTTGCCTGTTGAGCTTTAGCTGCCATTGTAAAGGGATGGTTTGAACCACACTGGATCAGACTTTGAACAGCTGGTGTGGATTGGTTGTTTCCTATTGTTTCCTGAGCATCTCCACACTCTCTTATGGCAGTGTCTTGCTTGGTTACCCCAAGAATCAAGTTGATCTATGTTGATGGACAAACTTAGGATTGTTTTGCTTTCCAGATTGCTCTGGAAAACTTTCCTGCCCAACCAGATCACCATGAGAGCTTACTGACTTTCCAGATGTCTTGGATTTAGCTTTTGTGTTGCTGCTTAAGCTGCCCCCAAGAGTACCCAGTCCCTTTCAATATTAGTGATCCAGACTTGAAGTGAAAAGGGTGTGGACGGGGGTGGCTGTGTGCAGAAGGAAGTGCAGGGTACAGAGAGCGTGGTTTGAGGAGCTGTCTGCAGCCACAGGAAGGAAGGGATGGCAGCTGCACCACATGCTAGGCCTTCTGGCAAACATACGGCTGAGATGGACCCTCAGAGGATGTTTCTGAAGCAGTTGTTGAGGAAAGCAGGAGCCTTATGAACAGAATTTTGCACTTCTTATTTCTTGTTTCCTAGGGATCATAATTTCAGGGCTTCCTGCTTTTTGGTTTGTGTTCCTTAAAACAAAAGAAGCAATCAGTCCCATCAACAAAGTGTGCTCTTTCCTTGTCCTGGCAGCTCTCCACTCCTGAGAGAAGTACCTGCCTTCCAGACTTCCTAGGACCACTCCTATCCCCAGTGTTCTTCCTTCTGCAGAATGTTTAGCTGATCCAGCTGTTCTGGATAAACAAAGATGGTGCCAAGACAAAGGGAAGAATTAGGTGACTATCAGGAGAAGCTGGAGAAGATCATCTTGGGAATCCCAGGTGCAGTAGGTCCAGAGAGTAGGAGCTGGGCTCAGCAGAGACTAGTTTCATTGAACGAGAACTTCTTGCTAAAAGAGTCTGAAGATGCACAGAGACATGAAGTGCCTTACTTGATGTGAGGGCATTCCATGAATTTCACCATTCCCTGAAGACTCTTAGGCTCCAGAGTTTATTTGCTTTATAAGAGTTTTGGATAAAGCGAAGTTTGATCAGTTGCCAAGAGTAATTTTATCAAGAGTTCTTGGGGATCTCTCCTCATTAGGGCACTGCTTTTTGTGTGTGCAAATAAATGCATTTATAGCTGTGTCCTGCAGAGTCCCTTTTGGATCAGTGATATTTCAAAGTTCTGTGCAAGTCTGAACTGCAGCTCTTGAACGGAGAAGCAATTTGGCATGGTGGGACAGCTGGGAATACTGGAGACACAAAGGATTTCTCGCTGGTCTCACTTGGTGCCAGGGTGCAGGTGGACTTGGAGTGACATAGAATAGTCTGAACTTTTTATCATCTTTTGAAGAGGCCTCAAGGGATGCTGGTGGATATAGAGAAGTCTCTAAGCTGTAGCAGACTGGAGGGTCAGGATGGACAGGAAATCTTGGTAGTGAAGGAGCATTTGTAGAGTAGGTGTTTGGGAGGATTTCAGGGGAGCAGGAACGTGCTGGGAAGTGCTGTGGGGTGCAAAGATGATGCTGGCTTGAGACCAAGGTGTGACTTGCTGAGGAAGGACTCTGGAAAGGATGTACAGCCTTACAGCTCTCCTGGGGTCACTGCAAGGATCAGCCCTGCCTGGGGTGTGCAGAGGGTTGACTTTGTATGGTCTATATTGACTGAGGCAGGGATGGTTCTTACGGATTATGTCCTTTCTAGATACATTGTCCCATTTTATGAGCACATCCAGGTATAACAAATCCCCTTCTCCATGAGCATGAGCCCTACCTAAAACCAAATCCTTCCAGCCAAGCTCTGTGGAAGGACAAACAGGCAGCAGTGATGCTGTGATGCATTACACCTGCATGCAATACTCTCTGGTGGTGTTTGCTATGTTCAGCTGCCTAAAAGTCAATTCTCTCTCAAATCGTTTTGGGCATCGAATTGCACTGAGTCATTTCAGAGTTTTTTTCTTTCCAGCCCTGAGTTTCTGGCTGTTTTTATGGCAAAACACATCAAGAGTAACAAAAATCACCAGTTCCTTATTTGCATGAGAGGTGACTAACCCTGACAGATGAGAATCCCCAAACTGGGGCAATGCTGTGTGTAACTCCCCACCTTACTTGCCTGCTGGAGCTGTTCACACAAGGATGTGTTAAAATCAAGACTGGAACGTGTTGATCTGAGAACATCCTTAGCTCTCCCACTGTCTCAGGAGCTGGTGTTCCTGCCCTGTCCCGTGGAGAGGTTCTCTGTGGATAAACAAAGATGGTGTTTATTTTATATTTAAAAAACCAAGACACTATGAACACCCTGCTGCACATGCTGTCAGTATGAAACAATTACTCTCTTAATTTAAATGTTTTATGATATAGGTGTTGTTTTCCCTCTGTCAGTTACCATTGGGGGGAGGTAAGGGGGTGGGAGAATCTGTGCATGCAAATGTATTTAAAGTGCATTGACCAAAGGTTTTTTTGAATCTGTGAAGTTTTCATATCTGTGAAGTCATCAGACTGCTGGGCAGTGAGGAGCCGCTGGTGCTGCGGAGTCTGTCTTGGTTACATTTCTTAATAAGCATTAAAAGAATAAAATATATTTGTAAAAGAGAGCGTGAGTGCCTTCGTCCCAGGAAGATCCGGCTGGCTGGATCTTGTGTGCAAGTATTTTTTTATTATATTATTAGCTTTCTCCATAGATTGATCCTTCTGGAGAGCTCTCTCCCTGGTGCTGCCTGTGCTTTCATAGGAGGGATTAGCATGGACTGAGGTGACAGACTCAAATGGACTGGAAGGCTCCTCCCACCTCTGACATGCCAGGATCTGTCATGTGGCAGTAGGAGAAATCTGTGTATGGAACACAAGGTAGAGCTGTTTTCACCCAAACCACTGCCCTGGCAGGAAGGGGGTCTTCTACAGCAGGACCTGAGGACCCATAACTGCACCATGCAACAGCTTTGCCAGCTGTCACTGGGCCATCCCACCCTGCTGATGTGGCCCTGCTGATGCACCTCAGACCCATCACCCTTTCAGTCTTCTGTCCCATTCTTGCCAACCAAATTAGTCTGGAAATGGAGGAAGGAAATCTAGATGCTACTGTGGTGTTTCTCCTGTCAAATCTGACAATGCTGAAGCAGGAGTAATTTTCAGCTTTTTTCCAGCTGGCAGCTACTGAATGTGTATCTAAGGAGGTTAATGAAAGTCTGTTCAATCCAGGAACACTTGGAACTGGGAGGTTCTGAAATGAAAGTTCACCAGATAGCCATCAACCACTGGTCATTCCCTCTTTTGAGTCACTTTGCAGCTGTGCTCAAGGCCTCTTCACAGGAGGAGGCCTCAGTTTGTGGAGAGGTGCTGGCACCCTGGTGCTCTGCAGCCAACTGCCCAAGCTGTTCAACCAAGTGTGTGATTGAGAAGCTTTTTGATTTTCCCTCCCTTCACAAACACTGCGTTTTGTTCTGCAGCATCAAAGGCGGGAGCTGCGGAACAATGGGTGTCTGCAGGAGCCCAGCGCGAACAATGCTCGTACCCAAGAAAGGGAACTTGGAGGAACACAGAGAGCTCCCAGCTGAACAACACAATTGGCCTGATCAGAAATCTCTGCTCAGAGATCCACACCTTGGCTCAGCCACCCAGACCAATTAGACTCTGCAGGGCTTTTGCTGTAGACAAGAGCTGACTGCAGCACTGGGCAACTGCTGGCATTTCTGAATGGTGAAGTAGGGTGAGGCTGTGGAGGATTAGTAGGTTTTCCCTACTAATGGGAGATAATGATTTTGGCCAAAGAGCTTTTCACTGTATTTAAAGCAGCAGAATTTTCCTTGTCACTTTTGCCCTCAAACAGGAAGCCTTTGCTGCTAAGCATAATACACACAAGTGTCTGCATGTGTTTCAAGAAGTCTCTAGGTAGTTAAAAAGCTCTGAGCACCTCCTCTGAGGCCCTGTGGCCTTCATAATTTACTTTTACAGGAAAGATTCCTCTAGTCTTGCATTTGACTGTGACCACATGAGAAATTAGATTCTGTATGTTCATTCATGGGAAGGAGACAGACTTTTGCCTGCTCAGGGTGATCCTGGGAGGAATCCACTTTTCTGATCCCACAGATAAGCACCTCAGGTTAGATGATGTGACTCACTGCAGGTTGGAGTCTCACTGAATAATAAGTGGAGCTGTGTTCCTCCCTGACTTCCCAATTGTCTTCAGTGTTGTTTGGATAACAACGAGGGGCATCTCTGGATATTGGAGATGTTTCCTCAGAAATGGCCCAGTGGGTGGAGTTGTTGGAGGAGTTTTGGCTGTAAGCTGCAGTCATTTCTCTGCTTTGGGACTGCAGCAGCCACTGCTAAGATCCTGCAGTGTCAGGAAAGTGCTGTCTAGATCTCAGAAAATCAGAATTTCATTTCAAGAATTGGAGTCCTTGCAACACATCAAAGAAAGTAATCTAAACCAAGTTTGGCTCCGAGAGTAGCGTGGTGATTTTTCAGCAAGTGAAAGGCAAGGAGTGGGAAAAGAACTTTCCATCTGCAAGTTCAGAGTAAGCTGTATAAAGATGAGGTTATGTGGAGTGCAGATCCATACTGTGTGGTCCGAGACTGTTACACTGAACTCCAAAGCAGGGACTGTGGTTTTTGGGAGTGTTCTGCTGCAATCCAGAGAGGTGATTGCAACTTCCACAGATCCCAGGGAAGTCTTTAAACCTGCTAGCTTGGACACTGACAGCACTGGAGCTGCAATTGCTCCGGTTTTGCCAAGGATTTACTCAGAGCCTGAGGCAGCTCCGATCTTTTACCTTTCCTAGCTAACAGCTCACAATGACAATGAAGAAATCTATGTGCATGGGGTATCTTGCTGCCTCAGCTGTTGAGATCATGGGGATGTCTTTTGGGCTGGTATTGGTCCAGGATATTTCTTCTAAATGGGAGTTAAGCGTATCTCAGGTACTTTTTGTTGCTGGAGAACTTGCAGCTGCATCATCTCGGTATTTGACATCATCTGGGCTGTGAAAGCTTGCGCCTGTTCTTTGGGATTTCCATGGATGTGGGGCTCCAGGAAAAAAGCCCACCTCCTAATAAAGAGAATTGAGCAGCCTGGATCAGTTCTATGAAGAATGCAAAACAAGCCTGGGCCATCTCAGGGTAAGCTGCACTCATGGTGCCTCCTGAACCCATGTCCTGTTATTGTTGGTGTGGAACGTGAGGGTCTGGGCCAATGAAAACAAGGAAGGTGACTTGACAGACACAGATTTTATCTTTTGAGATTCGTCATGACCTTTTTAGTGTATAATAAATAAAGTTGACTCAGGAATTGGCAAGTGCTCTATAACATGCAGTCCTGGTGTTGGGACTCGGCAGAATGTTCTGCTTAGCAATGCACTCTGTTGGCTTTGTTTGCCAAGTTCCTATTTTGGAGGTGCTGAAGGGCTGAGCACTGGCAGATGCTGAAGCCTCCTGTAGGACAGGTGTGCTGAGCCTGGCACCTCTGACCATGCTGATCTGGGCTGGGGGAAGGCTGTTTTGACTCCATGCTCATACAAGCTTCTACCACGGAGCTCTAGAAAGAAGAGTCCTGCCAAGGAGAAATGCTGTTTGCAGGGGTGTGAGTCCTGGGCCTGAGCGGGCTCCCAGCTCTCCATGTTACTGTATCACCTGCCAGGCAGTTAAATTCACGTTGAACAATATTGCTTCCTGTGTTAATGTCTTGAGCAGCCCTGCCACACACACTGGATCCTGTGATATTAAACCATTCCATCATCCAGAGAATCTGACTGGTTTCACAGGTGACACGAATGGTAGCTCTGAGACTTGCCGAGTGACTCCCTGACATCCTGTCTTCTCTGTTAATGTGATTATGAGCAATCACAGGTTTCCTGATCCAGCCCTGTGATACACAAGGCTCCTTTGCAGGCAACTGAAGATCATGCTGCTAACTTGAAGCTGTTCTGTGCTGGTAACACATCCTATTGTGAAGTTATTCTGCAGATCCAAAAGACATCGGGGAGAAGAGGGCTAATGTTTGCATTCCCAGTCCCAGACAGGCTACCAGGGCACGGCTGCAGGTTATTCACCAGGATTGTGACTGATTGAAAGGCAGAGTCTCAAAAGGACAGCACCCAGCACCAGTACAGGGGTGCTGGGCTACGTGGCACCAGCACCTTAAAGGACAGCTGACTGCCTCATTTCTGAGGTGCCTGCCATTTGGGAGCACTCCAGTATTCCAAGTGTTTCCTGCCTTTCTTTATATCCATGCCAAAAGCACTAACAGAATAGGGTGGAGACAAAAAAAAAATCTCAGATCCTCCTCAAGATCCTCCTCTAATTCCAGAAGGATCAAAATGCTAAAGGTTGCATTGGAAAAACAGAAATAGTCTTTTCTCCCACCATCGGTAACTCAATGCCACAAGTAAAGCTGAGACTCAGCTGCTTGTTCTACAGCTGCGTCCTTTCTGAAGTCATGAGAAACAGCATTTTGATTTCCTTCCAGAGGAAATACACAATAATATCCCTAACTTGCACTGAGGCCTTGCAGTCTGCAGAACTAACCCAGCTAGCACTCATCTGCAACAAAATTAAACCCAAGATCCCCTATTCCTTATGGATTGAGACAATGCATAGGAATCAAGTCTTTTAATCAGAAACAGTTCTAGCTTGCTTTCTCTGAGCACTTGCTTCCAAGCAATTTCTCTCCCATCCTAAATTCTACATTAGCAGATGATCCCTCCTTTCCTGCCATACACCAGACCCAATGCACAAGAAGTTTATCCAAGATGCACAGGCTGCCTGTTCCTTTCCATGGTTCAGAACTACCTGCACTTTCAACTGTTGCAACCGTGTTCCTGTAGATTTTCACTGTGTGGCTGGAGGAAAGGACAAGCTCTCTGTGCTAACAGAAGTCTCTGACTCCGTCTCAGGAGGATCTTTCCATCAGCGTTGGATTTGGAAACACTGTGTGGGACATACAGTCCTCCCAGGGAGAGTTTAATGCCTTCTTCCTGTCAAAAGCATGAGGCCGTGTCCTGTGGCCGGGAGGTCGGTGACATGCGGCTGACACTGAACACTGATGCCTGTGTGTCAGTCAGGTCTTGGAAGAGCTGTGCTCTGTCTGCTGCACAGACACGTTCACACTCTCCAAAGGGAGGTCCTTGAGGACAAGGCCATGAATTCAGTGTTTTCCAGGTGGCTGTGTTCTCTCCCCGCCAGATAAATCCCAGTGCTGTGAAATGTGGCCCTGTTCTTCTTCCTAAAGAGATGCATCTGCTGTTGTCAACTTCCAGGTAAGGACACACAAGAACCTGCTCTCCCTCAGCATCTGTGGCCTTTGGCCTCTGCTGGTAGTCAGGCATCCTAAGAAAACTAGAAGTGACCTAAAACTCTTTTTTTTTGCTAACCCTTGGCCAGTGTTGTAGATAGAGAAGTAACAGCAGTTTTCCAGCAGGTGAGACCCTCCAGGCCGGCTACGCAGACAAGAAAAATAAACACAGGAAATAGCATCCATACAATAAGATAACAGACAAAGGAGAGGCTGGGAAAGCTTTCTGCTGCTTGTGTGTCGGGAGGAAACCCAGAGCTTGGAGCTCTCTCTAACAGGTGCAAGCAGATGTTGAACCTCAGCACAAAGGAAGGGGTTACTGCCTGGACAGAGAGGAAAGGAGTGAAAAGGAGGTTTCTGCTTTGCCCAGACAGAGCAGGAGCTACTTTCTAAGGTATGGGATCTGTGGAATGAAGATCTTGGGTCTAGATGTGGGGTGAGTTAGTGTTTTGCTCAGGGCAGAGACTGATCAGCTCTGCTCTGTTTTCCTGTCTCAAAAGCAGTTCTCAGTCTCAGTGTTGATGAAAATTCTGCTCTGTCTGACCTGTGAAACCCATTCCCTGAACTCTTCCCTTTGTGTCTCATCCCCCCAGATTCAACACGCTTATCAGAGCCTTCACACTGCTCAGTTTACCCTCAGTGGAATGGCTGAGCAGCACTGTGGTGAGGTATCTGCTGGCTCCATCCCTGTGCTCAGTGAGATGGAGAAACCACCTGTGGTGCCCAAAATAGCCTGTGCCTGGGCAGTCCAATCCAAATGGTGTTGATAGTGCTGGGGGATTCCCATGCCTCATAAAGAGGCTTTTGTTGGAAGGATCTAAACTGAGCTCCAGGCCTTGCCAGCTGTGGAGAGAAGCAGATGGATCTGCAGTATAAAAATAGATGGAAGCAGACTTGTTCTGCCTCTTTTCTTCACCAGCTCAAAGTACAATCCCAGAGGTGCCTGGTCAGCAGAACCAGAGCAGGGAACTGGGTGCTTTGCAGCTGCCAGTCTGCCTGGAGCCCATTAGCTATTGTCAGACACAGAAATTTATCTCTCTTCAGTCCCACTGCCTTACAGCTGCCGTGTGGACAATCTTGTTTGCTCGCAGCTGTTGGCAGCATGTTACATCCCATTTCCCTGGGGCAACAAAAGCAGGAGAATGGGACATTTCTGTGAGACACCATGCCCCTAAAAGAGGTATTAGTCTGTGGCTATGTCCTCTGAGATCTCCATTCAGCTCTTTAGGAAACGTGCTGAAGGTTTGCACCAGTGTGTCAGGGGCTATTCCAATAGCTGACTGGTAGATTTTGCAGCATCTAAGACCTTTGTGTATTGTACATGGAAATTTCACTTTTTCCCAACACCAGCTACAGGGGGAACATTTTGGACTGCTATTGTCTTTGCTGTTGCTCGAAGTGACTTGACTTGTTTCAATGCCATAAGTTCATACCAAAACTCTGAGGTTAAAACACCTTCCAAAGGTATTTAAGGCTCATAAACCTTGTTCGCATATAGATTAAAAGGGGATGTCCCCAGTGGGTACCTCCATGCCCAGTTGTTCATCCCAGCACCTTCCATCTGAGATTAGATTTTTTTCAGCTCTAAAATATGATGGTTCTTGTGCACAAATGCAATTGTGAGGCTGCACCAATATCCAGTACAGGCAGGACATGTCCCTGTCAGTCCATCAGTCCAGTGTTTGCATAAAATCCCCTTCTCAGCTGGCATCCCCACTCCATCCCTTCCTGCTAACTGAATAAGGAGCACATAGATGTTTCCTGAATGGGATTTCTTAAGGCACTAATTTGATACACACAGGGCATCTTCCTGTAATGAATGTTCCTGAGGTAAGGTAATTGAAACTGACTCTGCATGGGTGGGTGAGGGCAACAGGGCAGCACTGCTGGCAGAGATGATGGGACAAACAGAAGAAAATGTATTGTTCCAATAAATTCAAGTGTGTTGTCTCTCTTTATGCTCCCCAACTTCTACCTGTGCTGTGTTCTGAAGGTGGTTGCACTCTTCCTCTCCTCCTCACTTTTTTGTTTTTCTTTCTTCATTTCATCTTGTGGTCTGTTCTGCACTTTTTTCATTTTTAGCTTAATTGTTTCTTTGCTGGTTTCTTCTCCTCTGCCCCATGTTCTCCTGCTTCCTGAAAAGCTGCATGCTGTGGTGTGTCAGGTAGAGACCCTGAGGCTGGCCATACCTCTCTACACTGCCATCCAAGGATATACTAGCTGATTCCCTGATATTTCCTTGTGCTAAATAGCAGCAAGAAGGGAAGAGGGATCAAAGAATTGCATCATTGGGAGAAACCAGGTCAGAGCCTGAGGTGGGTGTACAAACAGGGCCCTTTTGATAAGAAATTTCCAAAAAGCTGCAGACAGTTTCTCATCAGGAATATTCTCTTTGATCACAGACCCCTGTGCTTTCATTTGGTGCTAGGAGTCAGGAAATAGTGGCAGCATTGAGCCTTTGCACTTATTTACAGCATTTCCTTTTCCTTGCTAGGGGAGCAGAAAGGGTTGTCTAAAGGGCTTGTGTTTTATCTGAATAAGTTTCATTTGCCAAGTAGAGGCAATTGCTGTTCCTATACCTTGGGAAGCACATGGTGGGAAAAAGGTGACTTCTGGAGCCCAGGGATTGGAGTTTTTCCTTACACATCTAGAAAGCCTGGATTGACAGAACTGCTGACAACAACCCACCAGTAATGTGACAGTAAACAGGCTAGGAAGCATCTGCCCTGCAGTTCAATAGTTTAAACTTGACATTTCACCCCTGACTGTTTCTTTTTCTTAGCTGCTTAATGTTTGCTACTTGCAGGAATATTTTAGCCACTAAATTGATGTGATTCAGCTCACCAAATGTTTCATCTCTAGTGACTCTCATGAGAGGTCTCCACACTTCATGGGGGAGTTCAGTGGTGCCTCCACTTTCAACAGTTGGATGATGGGACCTGGTGGGATGGAGCCTTCACAGGAATTTCCAGCAGCACTGCACGAAAGGTGGGACCAAAACTGGGGGCTCCAGAAGTCCAGTCCAGACCTTCTTTCCATCTCTACATCTCCAGTGAACCCCAGATACAAACCAGACTCTGGACTAAAGGTGTGCTGTGATTTCTGTGTGCTTGGTGTGGTGCAGCAGGGGAAACATCCTCCAAAACCCAGCTGTTCTTAAGCACCTGATTTGGGCATTAACTTGGCCTAATAATCCAGCAGCATTTGAGCCACAAGTGCAGCGCGTGTATAGTGGTACTTCCATTTTTCCAGGTGGCCACTGGAGGTCATTTTTACTTTTGTTTTTCATTGTTGAACTCGGACAGGATGCTCGAGCTGAGGACAGGAGCAGTGAGTGCTCCCTCTGCTGTCTGTGGTCTTTCAGGTTCTCAGCTAATCTGGTCCCTGCTCAGATTAAATGTTTTGCTGGGCTGGAGATGACACGGGAAGCTCTATGGGTCTGTAAAGAACCCATCAAATACATTTCTTGCTGTTTATATGCAAGGCCCAGTGTGTGACTGTGAGTTCAGGTTCAGAGCAAGTGTAATACCCCAATGAGAAGGGCTGGATGTGTCAGTTTTGTATTCAGCTGAGGATGGACTGGACTGGGGGACGCTCATACAAATGGTCTTTCCTGAGGAGGTGACACCTGTGATGTGTCACCCTGTGTGGGACGAGGAAATAAAATCCTGTTCAATTTTGGGTAGAAATCTCAGGTCTGTAAAGCAGCTCCTTCTGTGGACTTCTCTGATGGTTTATTTTAGGCAGGTTTCTCCACTCTTAAAGGAGAGAATGATGGAGACTCAGACCAGGACACATGACTTGACTCAGCATCTACACTAAGGCCTTTAGAGAGGTGCCAAGAATTTAAGGGAGAATGGGGCAACCACGAAGGATTTTTAAAAGCAATTAAGCAACTTAAGAGCAAAAGTGCCTCTAAATTGCTCTGAATGTTGGATTTATTAGGCTTATTAATCCTGGTCCCTATTTGTTTGGGTGTGATAGAAAACATTCTGGCTAGTTTAACTGGCCAGTGCCTTGCCACAGTGCAGCAGCAAGTTGAGGGGCAGCCCTTCCCTTTGCCTTGGACTTGTGTGGCTTCTCCACTTCATGTTTATGAGGCCTCTTTTTGCTTTTGGAGGGTCTTCCCCTTTGTTTGCTTGCTCTGTGGGGTTTTTTTGGCCCCTCAGCACTCTCTATTTGCACACACATTCTGGAATTGTGCTCAGGAAGACATCCCTGTGTTTCTCAGCTGTAAGATAATCAATCCTTTCTTACAGTATTTCACTTAGTTCAGGTGCCCCTGAAGGATGAGCAACTGTGATCAGAAGCAACAAGGTTTTCTGGCTCTGACTGTTCACTGGCCTGGCAACTAATAAAAGTGCTATTATCCTTCACCCTGGTTAAACTGCAAACATGTCCCTGCATGCACAAGATGTGGAGGTTCAATAAACCCAAAGGGCTCATTGTTAAGCAAGGAAAGTCATCCTGAGAGGCTGGACATTAGATGGTTTTCTATCTTTAAAAAAGGAAATTCCCTTAAATATCTTTTCTTCTTGTTGTTAAATTTGGCCCTTGCTTTGTTAGTACTTAATGTACACATTAAACAGGCTAAAATAAAATATAGCACAAAACCCCCGAGATATAGAAGCAAGACAAAGGAATAACAGAAACAAGCACTAATCTGATCGTGTATCTGAGCTCATTCAGACCATATGGAAGCTGTGAATTGTAAGCAGGCAGCTGAGAGACAAAATGGTAGTAATTTTAGAAGTTTTGTTCGAGTTTATGAAAGTAAGTGAGAACATACTTATAGGCCAAGTACACTTGGATGAGGGAAGCTGAATCACTGGCAAACCAGAGGCAGGAAGAAAGAGGCTGATGTGGAGGTCTGGACTGGGAAGGGTTATTGCCTGGGATATGAATATTGTGTCTAATGTATAAGGAGATGGAAAGGTGAAGAAAGGCCACAGGCATATTTAGTTATTTGCAAATTGCACTATGTCTTCCCTCCCTCTGCCCAATTTCAGCCATTGTGTGGAGCAGGCAGCAGTACATGTGTATGCTGCATCCATCCATCTTCATAACAGGGTTAAATTGCACAGGATTTAGGAATATCATTTGCAGGCAGCTCTTGTTGTTGCTTCCAGCCTCTGTCCAGTAATCTGTGGCTCCAGGGGCTGGGCACATTTTGAAACTGTGGTGAGACAGAAGGCATTTGTATGCTGCTGCTTCTCTCACCTTTACATTCTATTGTATGCTATGCTATTTCTATGCTAAATCACTGCTTTGTAAGTAAGCATTCCTCTAGGACTGGTAATTCAAGAACTTGTGATTCAACATTACTAGAGCATGATTCTTTGTACCTGTAGGAAGTGAGGAATCTTTCCACTCAGATTTTGCTCCTTGGGGAGAGCTTCCACTCTGAAATCTACAGCTTTGTATATACAGAGCTTCCCAGTGGTTTGGTTTCTGAAGAGACCTTGCTTGCAGTGGAAAACTACACCATGCTAGAAGGAAGCTCTGCAGACCTGCAACAGTTAACATGAAATTAGGCACATAAGGTGACCAGAGAAGCACAGACCAGCAGATGTGAAAGTCAGTGTATCATTTTTTGGTACACTGAATGCAGGGTCCAAGTGAATCTTTAAAGTGTTGCAGTTCCTCAGGACCACAGCCTAACTGGATGTTGTTTCGCAATGCCGAGCAGCCCTTCGGTGTAATTGCTTCTCCCCTCCCAAAGCCTGAACATCTGGATTTATGGTGACAAAAGCAACCCAGCAAGAAAGAGCATGAGAAATGGTACCCCTGTGGATTAGAAGAGATACTAGATACGGTCTGAGTTACAGCACATGTAAGAGACTCTCTGACATGCCCCAACTGTCCCATCCCTCAGTACCAGTTCCAATGCTGCTCTCCTCTGTTGGCAACTGCTGCTCACAGTGATGGCTCCTCAGCCAAAACATCACTCGGAGCTCCTCTGCCATTATCTAAATGGTGACCCATCAGCCACTTTCAGTAGGAACTACTGATAATAACCTCTACCATCTTGCCTTGATATCAATTTATTAATTACCTTTCTGTGTTTGAGGTGCATGATGGTTATTTTTCACCTGCCACTGCCCACCTCTCTGGGGAGAATGTACGACCCATGTGTTACAAGATGATAAAAATTCTGTAAGTGAAGGGGATGCAAGAATAATTGAGGTGACCACTGTCTCTTCCTGGGATAATTATGAATTTTGGTGCCTCTTGGAGGAGCTATATGGACCCTACTTGCACAACACCTCTGCCTGAAGTGCAGGTGTGGATGTGTAGGTGAGAAGGTATGTGTTCTTCACTGCTCCTTCTGATTAGCACAGGAGGAGGCTGTGCTAGAGGGGCTTCCCAGGGCACAGCCTGGCTTGATGGAGGCTTTTAAAAATATCTAATTTTATTCAGTTCCTAGAACTGTGCTGATGCTGGTGACTGTCATTATGCCAGGACCAGGAGGAACTGAAGTGAGTGTCAAAATATATGTGAGTGGCACGCCTGTGACCGCTTCCCATTGCGGAACAGGGGATGTAAAGGGTGAATAAGCAGATAGCAAAAATCTTCAGGCATGCAAATAAAGGGGGGTATGCATTTCTTCCAAAACTATTTATTTTTGGTATGTAAAAAGAAGGGTCCTTTGTTCAGGGTACTTCTCACCCAGAGTTGCATCTTGGAGAAAAGCAAGAGCTAGGGCTTGTCTTGTTGCCAGTGATTAAGAATTCCCATAGGAGATCCTGTGTATCTTTGACGTAGGCTCGTTCCTTTGTGTGCTGGCTACCTCCATCCCCATCAGTGGGGCTTTCTCTGCCTCTCTCTCTCTCTTCTCCTATTGCCTTCTACCCCTACCAACTTGAAAGAGCATCTTTTGAAAAATCTTTGTTGACACAAGCTGTCTTATTTGTAGATGCTGCAGGGGTTGGGAAGGCTCCTCAAGCAAAGAAAGTTCAGTCCTTGGGGTCATGGAAACTAGCCAGGAATTTCTGCTCTCCCATTCCCAGGGGCATGAGGAGCCCACAGAGGAAAACCAAAGGTGACCATTTCCTCAGTGTAAATGTCATTGACCTGAATTGCAGATGTTTTCCAAGACTTTTTAAGATCCAGAGAGCAGTTTTGGAAATATAACTGGTATCTTGATGGAGGATCATTTCAAATTATAGAGTCCCATAAAACAATATAGGACATTTTTATTTGAAAAGAAGAAAGCATCATCACTGTCTTTTTCAAGTCTTCAGAGCTTTTTTTTATCATACCTGATACACGTGTGCAGCTTGTTCATTGAGGGAGCTGGATATTAAATGGCCAGATATTATTTCTTGAAAGTATGAACACAGAACATCAAGATAGTCTAAAATGTTAGCTATGTGCTATAGGATCACTGAGGATAGTGTGTTACTCAGCAGGAGAAAGGAGGTGACAGTGGGACTAAAGCTGCCTCTTTTCTGTAAGGGTGATATCTTAACAGCTCTCATGGGAGGAAGGACATGTTCAACCTAATAGGATAATGGAATAATATGTTGAACATAGCATCTTTGACACAGACCATCTGGTGGCTGTAGACACAAATAACCTAAGGAAAACAAATTTGAAATATTTCAGGAAATGGCTATATGCATGCAGCGCAGTGGGGGGGCAGGAGGGTGCCTGTGTGTAGAAGGAAAGAGATAAAAGCCCCTCTCTTTGACTGTGGGAAGAGTGTCTCACTCGTTCCTGGAAAGGACTACATTCCATCCTTAATGATATTTGGGCTATAAATTTAGTACTGTCATCTCCTCTGGACCCACAGAATTCTGCACTGTGAGGTTGGACCAAAGGTCTCATATGGAGTCTATCTGGTAAACAGAAAAATCCCCAAAGCCAAACAAAGAATCTTCCTACAGTTACTGTTGGAAATTTGCTCAGAAATTGTTGGTATGGTAACTATTGTTCAGCAGGGAAATTATCTCCACCAGTAGGTCATCCACAATCTCTTCCCTTCCTTCTTTCTACTGACTTGTGTTTCTGACACATCCTGTCTTCTCATCTCTGTCCAGCTGATTGAAATCCCAGCGAGTTGCGCGCCGCTCAAGTCAAGTTACGTGTTGTGTCTCGAGGCACCACGTGAGTCTGCTCCGTGTGCACAACCTGACCGGCCACATGTCACGGTGTGACCACTGCAGTGTGACGACCCAGAGCCATCCCTCTCATCACTCTGGGTTCCCTCTGCTGGGTACATGGCACCTAAACTGCTAAGGAGCCTTTACAAGGCGCTGAAAATACCCAAGATCCTGAAGAGGTAAATCAATCCATGCAGATCCCCTCTTGTCTTGGTGCACAGGTGCTGTCTCTTCTTTGGAAGTTTTTGGTTTGTGCTATTACAAGTCTGCAGACATTTGCATGGACTCAGGAAGGACAGTAGAATGGGTTACACTCTTCATAAACACACCTTCCTTCTTCCCCATGTGCCAGCAGCACGTCAGCAGACTTGTATCACTTTCCTGTGCAGGAATGGCTTTGATAAAAGGTACACTAATAAGATATACTCCATTGACAAGTTATTTCTGGCACAGACAGAGCTGGAAGGAAGTCAGCATTACACACAGACACTCTCTGGCCTGGGAAGGTCTGAGAACTCTTTAAACACTTGGCTCAGAAATGATTCTTTTCCTTTTATCTAGGAGATTTTTCCTTTCCTGTTAAGTTAATTAAACTTCTGTTTTGTCTTCCTCATGCCCTTTTGCCAGCATCTAGGCTGTTCATGAAGACACCAGCTCAATAACCATCATTTAGAGTGTCAAGCTTATGTTACTACTGTTTGTTTGCCAAGTGCAGCTGCAGCTGCCTGCCCAATTTCACATGTTGCTGTGAGCCAGAGATATTGGCCTTTACTATACAAATGTGCTGTTGAGGCCTCACAGCATCCCTTCCATGAGTTGTCCTTAAAAGATGGAAAGCTTTGTCTTCCCACTTCTCTGAAAAAAGGGCTTGTTTACACTGAACAACTGATTTAGATTGCAGTGGAGTCTGCAGTTCAGGTGAGATATTACTTCTGGTTAGCATCCTGTATTCTCAGTAATATCACAAGTATTCTTACTGTGGAATAAGAGTATCCTACTCAGAAATAAATTCTACAGCAGATCAGGTTATTCTCAAGCAGAAGTTTCCAGGCTGGGTGTCAGTCTAAGTCCTTGTGTATAAAACCTCTGAAAACCTGAGAGACTGTTCCTGGCTGTCGGGGGTATGGATCAACTCATTGGGCAAATCCAGTTGAAGGGTTGAAGCCCCTTTGCCACTTAGCACAAAACTGTGTTCCCACATCATGGTGCAGCAGATGGATCCCACAGATGCTCCCTTTTTCCTTCCCTTTCCTGCCACTGCAATCACTCTGCAGTGATTGGTCAGTGGGAGCTGTGAGTGGAATGGCTTTGGTGAGAGGCTAATGACAAAGTATTTTAATATGGAGAATGTCCTGGGTTTGGGCCAGCCTGTTCAATCTGCACTGGAGGTCCTTTTTACAGGGCCTGCATGAGAGATCTAGCACGTTTTCCCCAAAAATTCTAGTGGTGGGAAGGGTCTCATCCTCTGAGAGAGCCTTATTGTAATTTCCTCAGTCTCAGCTTGAATGCCTTCCCACAAAAGCAAGGTGTTGGCAGTTGGTGGATGTTGCTGTTCCTTTTGTGCTGTCAAGTGTAAAACTAAAGATTAATGTAGCACTTTATTGACTGCTGTGTGCAGGTTTTAACCTGCCTGAAAAATACTCAGTGCCTATCCTAAAAGCTGCCCGTTCAGTGGGCAAGCTCTGGAAACAAACCTCTTCAAGGTCCTTGTTGAGTTGCTTTGAATACCATCAAACCCCAAACCATACAACTGAGAGGCAGGGCAGTGTATTGAATCATTTAATACCCCTTTGCCACTGGCCAAGCTCTTAACCAAAGCTCTCACCTAGGAAACAGTGGGTCTTGTGGCCATCTAATAAGCTCACCTGGAACAATTTGCAGGTTTTCTATGAAATAATTTTTCAATGACATTTTTCCCCTAAAGGGCAATGTTCCTTTTTTCTGCATTTGGTTTTAACTTGGATGGCTCTGAGGTAGCTGTTTGGGATTGTATTGCAATCAGATCCTTTATACAGGGTTAAGTGACTGAAAGTTGTCCTTTTTGGAATTTCAAACAAACTCCCAGTCCTTTCAATCCCTATCAAATGCTTTCACAACATTCATAAAATTCACATAGAGCTTCCACTCAGAGGGGAACTCCTTAAGGATTTTGAAGTTAGCCCTGTGATAAATTCAAGTACATCTTCCTCAAAATCAGATTACTCAATTCCAAATTAGATGTTTGCTAATTCCATTCTCTAACAATATTCTTGACAGGAATCTGGCAGTATAGAAACGTCATGTTCCAGACTCTTCCTCATCTCTCCAGCTCTCACACTTCGAAATACCGAATTTCTGCACGGATTGAAACAAAAGATCTTTCTCCTCCTGTGAGGGGAGGGACATCTTCCTCTTCCCAGATTATACCTAAAATTCATTCATTTTGGTATAGACTACTACCCGCTTTGATGAAGGCTTAGAACTCTATTTATAGTAGGTGCCTAAAGACCGGGCTTCCTGAACCCGTGGAAAACAAATGCGCCAGATTTTATTCTTTTGTTCTTTTAATAAACTGTCCGTGAGATTCTTCCCCTCCCCTCCTTTCCTGCTGGTTTACTTGCATTCTTATATGTTCAGTGTTTTTCTCTTCTGTCTTTGTTCCAGTTTATCAGCAATTTACACACGGTTGTTTCCCAGACTCCATGATTTCAACAGCAAAAATAGCACTGACCTTTTGAGCCCATGAGCAATCTTGTTGGTGTAATTTAGCAGAAAGTTACAGTAATGAACAAGAACTCTGCTCTTAAATGTTAGATCACTAAATGTGTTTTATGAGTGTTTATTACTTCTTTAATGCACTTCCTGTGCACCAGGGAGATAGCCATATTCCAGGGAAGGATTAAGTTTTTAATCGACAAAGTAGCCTATTTGTGAATCTCTTCTGCTTTAAAGATACATTTTCAGGTGGGATTCAGTCAAAGCAATCAAGGAAAATGTTTCTAGCTAGAAAGACAGCAGTGCTAACAACAGGAGATATTAACTCTGAAAACTGTGAGCTGGGCTTTTCCTGTGGGAGGGAGTGAAGAGTGGCTGAAAACTTAGATTTCCCTGCCTCGATTTGGGGCTGCCTGGGGACTGCTTTGGTCCCAGACATGGCTGAGAGCAGACAAAATGTATTGTCAACAATAAACTTCCTCAGTTTTCAGCCACTTCCCCTCACCCAGCCTTCAGAACAGCAGGAAGCCAAAAGCAGAGGACACAAAGCCAGCTAGATGAGGTTTATAATTTGGCTCTCCTGCTCTATAGGTGATTGTACCCATGGCTTTTGCAGAGTTCACAGTTAAGACAGGTAATCTAAATGCATGCTGGAAGTTTCCATCCATATCAAAATCTTCAACTTCACTTTGGCTTAAATTTACATACAGACCTATTTCTAAAACTGATACCAGTGCTTGCAAGGCTTTAAGTAGAATTAGGGAGAGACCTTTGTAAAGGCAAAACTCCCAAACCCCAAAAGCCCTACCACAGTTAAGTGTTATTAGCAAGAAGTCATGGTACAAAGAAGTGACTTTAAAACAGAGAATCTTGGTTTTCCTGCATCACAGCACCCTTAAACCAAAGCAGGACAGGTTACCAGCTCCCTACTTTTAGCTGTGTATTAAGGAGCCTGAAGCTAGTGTTTTATCTTCCCTCTATATTTTAGACCTTCTCCTCTCCTACACTTCTATTATGCTAATTCCCCTTCACTGCCTGTCTCTTACACTTGAAATGTTTTGAATCAGGTGTGTTTCAAGATAATTGTTTTATATTTCCACATGAAGCAAGGAAATTTGTATTTGAGGTGAAGCAATGTAAAGACGTGATTGCAGTACAATTCAGTACTTTATTTTGTGGCCACAGGGAAAGGACAATGTAGGAGATGACTTTAAAGGGTATTGCAGCATCTAAAAAGCAAGCTTGGACAGAGCACCCATATCATGTGCCCTTGCAGGACACATCTGTGTCCACCCAAATCCCTTGAAAGGTGCTAATGACCAGCAGCATGACACTGGGGGTATCACAGGCAGCTACTGGATTAGGGACATGAGATATTAATTTATTTAGCTGCTCTGGGGAACTCTGTGTGACCCATTTCTAGGACTGGCAGGAGAAGGAAGTGTCAGAAACATGATTCACACGATGACAGTAGCAGGGTTTGTAAGAAGCTGGGTGCTTCAGAGGGAGTACACATACCTGCTACTGCCTTAGGAAGGACAGACAGAAATGCTGCCTCTAATCCTGCCTACAAGCACTGATTTGTGATGCTGGTCAGCCTTTCCTCCTATCTTGGGCTGCAGTGGAAAGACTTTGTTTGTTTGTTTAAATTCTTTCTTGGGTCTTTCCCAATTTTAGCCTGAACTCCAGATATTTGGCTCTTAAATTCATTCTCCAGGGTGCTTCTGGCTAATGCCAGGGTGCTGTTGTGGGTTTTTACAGGAACTGTCGGGAACAGTTGTGCAGCAGAGTTGTGGACCAGTACCAGCAAAGCCCAGTGTTAGCTCTGCCACGGTGTCTGTGCAACGCGGGGTTTCAGCACAGAAGCGCACAGAACTGTTCCTGTAGAGATTCACTGTGTGGTCCTGACTTCTACACCCGACTTTATGGACCACCCTGACCGAGGGCAATAGAGATGAAAAGCATGTGCACTTCAGAACTGTTCTGTAGCAATTTTCCCTCGTTTTGAAGTGCTTTTGTTCCATAAAATACTCATTTTCCTCTCAATCAGTTATTACAGTTTGGGTTCATACCAAAAGGTTCATCTGTTTCCCAAAACAATTACTTGGACCAGGTAATGCAGAACTGGGAAGAAGTTTAAATACAGAAGGGTTTGAAGAAATCAGAATAGGAACTGGGATCTGGATTCAAGCATCCTACTTAACAGATAATTGCAATGACTGAAGTGGAACATTCAGACTTAAATCCGAGCCCTCTAATATGCTTTGTCTGGGATATGGAAGGCATCTTCCTTTATTAGGTTACTTTCCTGCTCAACATTAACATGTTGTGCTTTGAAGGTTTATTGTGTTGGCTGGAGTTATACCTTTATATACACGCAGTCCCTATGGAATAGCCTGGTCTCCTTTCATCACTATTAGTAATTCTAGGCTTGTCATTTCCTATTCATGCAGTCTGGACCTCACTGCGTTGTTGCAGGATGGTTGATATGGTGCACAGGAAATGTTCTGTTTTTTCAGGTCTCCACTGTTCCTAAGTATTCTTTTCAGTTTTATTGCCATGAAGTCCATTTCCTACATGTAGTACAATTTACTAAATTACAAATAAACAAGGCACCAATAGAGAAGTCAGTGAAAGTTCACACTAAGAATAGAACTTGAAGAGAAAAGTTCAGTTATGTGACCTTCTTCAGGAGCTGGATACAAAATAGACCTGCTGTTTTTCCCTTTAATTTGCAGTCCAGGCAGAAAAGAACTTGAACAGTTCCCAGAGAAACCCAGGCCCTTCTGTTTGTTTCTATGAATCCTCCAGAAATGCTTTATCTGTTGACATCCTGTCTATGCCGACATGGAAATGAACTTACTTGGCCTCCTTTTTTTCCCCATATTGTCCCTTGATTTTTTCACTGATCTCCCTCCCCGAAATGTTTAAAGATCTGCCAGCCACAAACAGAACAAAATGTAGGTACCCTTAAAATTGACCACTAAAACAAGTTAGGATCATCAGATGAAAAGTCTGATGTAAGTATCAGTCACCACTTATTACTGCCCTTCAGAAACATGTTTGGTAAAGAAAAGTAATTTCACTGAAACTTTTTTGGTTAAAAAGGGTGAATTAAAGAGAACGAATCATTGGGTCTCCAAATGCTTTGGTGAAACCAGACTATCCCTGGACACCTTCTGCCTAAAGTTAAATATTAGACACTCTCTCCCTGACATTCTTTTTTTATTTAGTCTAAAAGGCTTAATATTTAACTCAAAATACCTAACAACTGCAAATGCTAAGTGCTGAAAGTTGTTACATCCTCCAGCAGATACATAAAGCAGTGCTTAAACTCAGTGGGATATTTTTAGAGATGTGTAGCCATCCCTGGACTTCGTGTTCTACTTGAGAAACCCAGCTGCTATGTTGTGAACTTGTGTGTTTTGATGCAGAAAACATGGCCAATGGTTCAGTGGGAATAACTGGCTTAAACAGGGTGTCTGCCTGGTACCTGCAGAAGGAAATATCCTTTATTCGATGCGCTTTCATTTTGTCCCAGATCAAGGTCTTAATTGGTTCAATCCTTTATCTGATATTAACTCTGGTTTTGGGATGGATTTCCAATTACAATGGCAATCAAAATCCATGTTAAAGTCAAAGTTATTTATTACTAGCTCCTGTTCAGAGTTGTTTTACTGCAACTTAAATGGACACACACATATCCATGAGAACCACTGCCATTTTATGACCTATTTCCAAGCCTTTTTGTTGGAAAGGTATCATTAGGAAAAGCTCCTAAAGATGTTCTGCTTATAGATGAGTTATGTCTGAAGTATTAGAGTTGGTCTAGAAGTGGCAGTAACCAGGAATGGCCACATCCTCAGGACCCTGGAGATCCCAGCGACTGGACTGATACTGGAACCATGGCTGGCTGTTTCCTTTCCTTACCTCTCCTTTCCTTCCTTCTTTTTCTTTCTTTCTTCCTTTCTCTCTTCTCTTTCTCTTATCCTTCTCTCCTTTCTTTTTCTTTTCTTTTTCCTCCCCTCCTTTCCCTTTCCCCTTTTTTTGATCCTTCTTTCTACTTTGTGCTTATATGATAGGTCAGGGACCAGCAAAACCGATTTCCACGCCAAGTGACTTTTTGTGGACTCTCGGACTTTTGCGGTTCCTTTCGACCACGAGCATTTAGGAATCCTGGGCGCTCCCTTCCTCCCCGTCTGTGGCCGCCCTCGCTCCAGGAGCGGCGGGAGCGCGGCCATAGCGCCCGCCCGTCCCTCAGGGCACCGCGGGCACCTCACGGCACCGTCCCGCCAAAAGCCGTGAGGGGAGCGGGGCGTGGCCGACGGGGTCGCCCGGAGCAAAGTCCACGGGGCCACCGAGCGCCTGTGGGGCAGCGCGCGCCCGCCCTCAGCCATGTCGGGAGCCTTGGAGTCCCTGGAGTCGTGCCTGGAGCGGCACATCCCGCCCGGGGAGCTCGCCGAGGTGAAGCGGATCCTCTATGGGGGCGAGGCCAGGTGCGCCACCAGCATGGGCTCCCTCCTCTCCCCGGGGGTCCGCGGTGATGCCCAGCCAGTGAGGGGAAGGAGTCAGTGTGAGGGCGGGTGTGCAAGACACAGGGCTGGGCTGAGGGGAAGAAGGAAAAGTAGGGCTTGTGGTGCTGCGGTGAGGTGACTGGGGTATTTTGGAGGTGATCAGGTGCGGGGAGCAGGGCAGTGTGAGAAGGTGACAGGGTTGGAAGACCTGACGGGAAAAGTCATGACTCCGTCGGGGTGATGGAGCCTAAAAAGTAGGGATTAAACTTGAGGAAAAGACATTGGAGGGAAAGTGTTTATAATCCAGGTATGGCAGGTGGAAGTTTGTGCGTATGTGCTCCTTGATTTCTGCATCAAGGTGTTAGTGTCTGGAAATGGCAGAGGAGGACAGTGGGAGATCGGTGATGTGAACGGCGAGATCAGCACATGAGCTGGCACTGCCTGGCCCGTGGCTGATGGACGATGTTGGGCCATGGGAGCCTGAGTGTCTCTGCAGGGTTAGACAGAATTGTGATCCCCTTGGTCCATTGCATTCAGAGCAGAAAAGGAAAACACTTCAGCTTGAAATGTCTTTGTTTCCTGTTGAATCCAGAAAACTTGATTTGCCAACTGCTGCACTGTCAGCAGCTCAGGAAAAAGATTTTGAACTACAGGGCTATGGATTTGATGCTGCTCCCGAGCAATTGAGAAGGCCACGTATTGTTCGAGTGGGACTGATACAGAATAAAATTCCTCTTCCCACAGACACAGCAGTGGCAGTCCAGGTACACAGACTGGGACTGGGGCTGTTTCTACCTCCTCTTCTGCTGGACTGAGACATAACACAGTTCAGTTGTTGATGTTAGGAACTGTATCATGAAATGTCTAATGATTGCCTGATGCATCACTGCTGCAGTAGAGCATCCTGTAAGAAATTTGAATGACACATTTGGTTTTATTGTTTCTCAGAAACATCTCTTGTGTTTACCTAGCACACCCAACCTGCTTGCAGTTTTTCCAAAGCTAAATATTTAGTAGCTCATTTTGTACATGAAAATCCTCTGCCTCTAGGATGAAACACAAAATCATTTACACAAAATCAAAAGGGATGGCAACCACGGGAAACCACAGGTGCAGTTCTTGTTTTAATTGAGAAATGTTCCATTACAGGAAAATCCATTAGAGGAAACAGCTTAATAAAGCTGCATTCATTATTCTTTGTACAGCAGTGAGTGAAATCTTATTATGAGATAACATGGTTTAGTGGTGACTTGGCAGGGCTGGGTTAATGGTTGGACTTGGTTGATGATCTTAGAAGTCTTTTCCAACCTTAATGATTCTGAAACCATTATCTCTTAACATCTTGGACACAGCACTAACGTGACATATATGTACAGAAATAGTCTCCTGAGAGTAGTTTTTAACAAGGGAAAGAAAATACTGAGTTTATAAAATCTCCTGGAGTAGCAGTTTTGTACAGTGACAGGACAGAACTTTTTCAAAGTGGTTTGTTTTGGAAAGATTACCTATCACAGATGCAAGTCATTAATTTAGTAAACAGATCAAGTTTGTGGATTCTTTATAGCAGCTGTTGAATGAAGTACCAGCTGTATTAATGATTTTACCTTATAAATAACTAGTTAACTATTTCTGTAAATCAATATACAGTTGTTGAGTTTATAGATCACTGCAGTCTTGTCTTTAGTCATTTTTTGACACCTGACAGTAACAATGCAAAGTACTACACCTATGCTTATCTTTAAGTAGAATGCTCTAGAAAACAAATTAATAAATGCTTTGATGATTTTTCTTGGTAATAATTACTTATCTCGTAGGACAGAGGGCTTAATATCATCCTGAAGGTTGTTTGCCATGAGCAGCAAAATTATAGTTTTTGTTGATTCTGTTAGGATTTTCACTGCAAGTCAGGCAGCAGTGAGTTTCCATCTCTATAAATGTTTCAACCATAGAATTAGAATCCCATTGGGATGCTGTCTCTATTTTCAGCATCTAAATGCTTTTAAAAATCTGTATCTGACTCTGCTATCAGTGTTGAGGAATGGTGCCCCGAGTTACTCCCCCTGAAAGCAATGGCACTAAGTATAGAACAAGATAACCTCAGTGAGAGCAGGGGTTGTAAAACCAGGCAGTTAACACAGAGGTCAGTTAGAACATGCAGCTTCTTTTACAGTGTGACATTTCTCACAATCAGGTGGCTGCTCTGCACAGACGCATCGAGGAGATGGTGGGAGTGGCTGCGATGTGTGGGGTCAACATTGTGTGTTTCCAGGAGGCTTGGAGTGAGTATTTTCTGTGGTTCCTTGTAGGCTGTCAGATGTCAAGTGCCTTCTATTTTAACAGGTGTCCTGTACTACAAGTACATCTTGTAAGTAAACAGCAGAAATCTTCCAAGATGCAACAACTGACTGTAGTAATTTGCTTCCTAAAGGAAAAAAGAGTCTGAGGTAGCAGAACTGTATGAAGAGATATGTGGGGTCTGTTATATTGAAGAGTGCCATTTGGTATTTGGAGCTCCTTCATGGCATTCTGTATGATCCTTTCCTCATTGTTTTTCTCCTAAAGCTTTGGGGGTTTTTTCTATACAGGTATTAAAATTTAAAAATCTGTTTTTAATTAACATGGGGTGTTTGAGGCTTAATAGAAGCAAAACCCAAAATGAAGGCCCATGAAATGTTTGTGGAAACAGGTTATTCACATGTACACTAGTGACTGGGGTATATTGTCTCTTTACCCCTGCTGAGACTTCACTAAGTGCATCCATTCTCTTCATCCATTTGCTCTGTGTGAGCTCGAAACTCCTTGGCCTGGCTAAAAATATTTTTAAATAGCTTTTGCCTTTAAACAAGAAAAAACAGTGGAATCATCCTTAGTTGTTTAATTTTTAATCTGTCTTCATGAAGATAGCATGTATTTCTTGAGTGACACGAACATTCTTGTACATTTTGCCTTGCTTTGGTGTTTTCCAGCCATGCCCTTTGCTTTTTGTACAAGAGAGAAACTTCCTTGGACTGAATTTGCTGAGTCAGCAGAGGATGGGCCAACAACAAAATTCTGTCAAGAGGTACAAAACCAACCAACCAACCAAGCAAAAAAAAAAAAAAAAAGACCAACCCACATCCAGCCCCAGCCCATAATAAGCCACTGATAAGCATGGACTCCTTTTTTCTGTACCATTGTGGTATCACTGAGAAAACTGAAATCATTAAAATTAAATTTTCAGCTCTCTTGAGAAATGTTATAGTGAATTGAAACAGAAGTGGACAACAACACTTCTGCAATTTGTTGTTTAAACTACTCTGCATTTAAAGACTACCTTTTACCATGAAAATCCTATGAAAGTGCCCCTTTAACTATGCCTGAATTTTATGATGGAGGAATTTTTCTTTACACAGATAGTTTTATTTTCTTTTTAAAAGGTGTTTCTTGCCTGGAACAGCTGAGCATTAAACAATACTTGTATTGAAGGTGTGAGAAGAAGAATAGCCTTTTCTGAACAGGGAACACTGTCACACAGCTGTTTGTATTTCCCTCTGCTATGACACAAATGTAGGGACTTTTTATGGACCCAAGGAGATTTGTTATTGTCAGGCTCTTGTTTCTCCAAAGACTGTTGGTTAGAAGGGTGGCAGAGTTTACTTTTATTTTCTGACAGCTTTTTTTTAAGAACTCAAACTGTTCTGGTGTCAAATTTGCCCAGCTATGACTGAGATATTAAAGATTTTGTAGCCAGCATAATATCTTTAGTCTGATGTGGGGCAAGTATGTGTTGCTTCTCACTATGGAGTTAATGACACTGGAAGTTTGGAGAAATAAAAGAAAGGGAAGTGATTTGAAGGAAAAGAAATTGTACCAGTGAACTGGCAGGCAGAATTTGCTGTATTTCTCACTGACACCTGTGTTATTTAACATTTGTAGTTAACATGTAATGCTGTTTTACTTTTTCTTTCAGTTAGCTGTTTTCAGCTATCTCTGGTGCCTGCTATTCTGGGGTACTGCAGGCTGGTGTATAACAGAGGAATTGTGTTCATTTGTGCAGCTTGCAAAGAAATACAACATGGTTGTGGTATCTCCAATCCTGGAGCGAGATGAACTGCATGGTGGAATTCTGTGGAATACTGCAGTGGTCATTTCTAATTCTGGAGCAGTCCTTGGCAAAAGTAGGAAAAATCACATTCCAAGGGTTGGAGATTTCAATGAGGTAAGATGCAGTATTGTGACAGTCAAGTTAGGCCTTCCCTTGCAGCTCTTGGTTGTGCCAGCTTGTGTTGTGTCAGACTCACAGTGGCAGGAAATGCAGTGTGTTTCTAGAAAATGTGGTTCACTTACTGTCAGATCAGTTTTTCTCAGATGAAATGATAGTAAGTTAATTTGTCAAGAAGGAATAATTTTTGTGAGAGTGATGAGTCTTAAAGGAAAAATAACATTGAATCTTGTTAGGTACTCTTCCTTGGCCCAGTGGAAGCTTCAAAAAGTATCAAGTATCCTTTAAAAGAGTTGTTTAAGTTACAGCTGGGTTATGTTTGTTGTGCATGATTGGCTTGGGTAGTTTTGTCATGTGTGCACGTTGAACTGACTTTAATTTGCAGGGTAATTGTTTCATGGTTCAAGCATGAACATTACTTACAGTCTCTGTGAGTTTCTCTGTGAGGTTGTCTTGGAAATGACAGTTCTTTTGCTTGTGTTTATTCGAGCAGAATCCCTTAATTCATTCTGCCTCTGACTGAATAGCTGGTTTATGGCATCTTCTGTTTACTAATCACATTATTGCAGCTGAAGCCCCCAGCAGGTTTTGGGCCATCCTCCAGAATCAGAAACTGAACTGGCAGTAAAGGCAATGACTGGTAGATCTGAAATGTGTTTATCCATCCATGGAATTATCACAAGCAGAAAGATCAGGATTAAAAATTAACCGAAGTCTAAAAATACATTGTCTTACCTAACTAAATCTCTCCTTGTCAGTTAAAGTGAGTAATTAACAGAAGCATTTCTTCTAAGCACAGGAGGCTGCTATATTCCTGCAGTTGCTTTTGTTCCCTGACTGACTGCTCCAGTCACCAAACTTTTATTAATATTAAAGGTTCTTTTGGGTCTCATACTTTGTGTTCAAAGACCTCTGGAAGTTTTGAGCTGCTCCCAGACCTGACGAGTCTGGTTTGAGTTTCTCCAGAGGAGGCTGTAATAGAGTTCTGGCAGTGTGTTGGTCACTGGTTTTACTTTGTATTTTAACAATTATTTTGATGATTAATATTATTTTAACAGGTCTGTCCTTTAGGTAGCAAAAGTAGTACCTAACAAATCCACTGGTTACTTTCCACGTTTTTTATTTGTTCCTTATGTAATCCACCAAAAAATAAATGTCTGTTGCTTGTACTAAAATATGATGTCTTTCAGTTTTCCAGACAGTGTTTAATGGAGAATCAAGAGATTCTAAGAAACTCATTGTTTCCAGCTATGAAACTGTAATGAGAGACACCTAAAAAAGAAAAATATTTTTACTTTTTCATGTAAAGTATAAATAGAATTTCATTAAGAGTTTTACAGAGTTACTAAAAGAAGTTAGTTCTCAGAATCCTAAATGTCAGAATTACTACAAAACAATCTGTTTATAGCTTCCAGAGTTACCATAATGATCTGGCATTTCTTCTTGTATCTACCTTGTTACAGAATCAAGTAGTGTTTGCCCAAGACAGCACTGTCTTCAGCTGGCTTTGTTAGCAAAGAATTAAGTCCACTCTTCTGAGCTGAACAATTCTGATAAAGCAACTTCAGAAACCACCCAGGCTACAGGAAAGGATTATATTCATCTGTGTTACTTTGATGTTGTTTTCTTTATCAACAAAGTTAAACCTCAAGGAAATATTGAATTAGAAATTCTTTCTTGTGGGTTGTCTCTGTAGGGCACATGGGAAAGAAGCCTTGTTAAAATCGTGCCCATTGAATCAGTAAGAACTAAATGGAAAGGGCAAAGAGATTGGTCTGTGGCCTATTCAGCCGTGTGTGGGAGGCCATATAAACAAAAATCAATCCTTCTTCAGACATCACAGTTTATTGCTGTGGAGAGGATTGTGACCTCTTGTGAGAAATAAAGAAATAGGAACTGATGAGTTCCCTGAAGCAACAGCATTCTTGTTTTTCTTCCCCTATTGTAGGAAAAGAAACTGAGAATAGGAGAAAAAATTGAAATACATTCATTCAGCAGAATTGTTTTGAAAAAGGATTGTGTGAGCACCCACCATGTGGTCTGCTGTGTACAGACACAAAAGGAGCTCAAATCAGTGCCCAAGGGACTGTGCAATTTTATGAGACCTGAAAATAAATAAGAAACACGAGATGTTACTTTTACTGGACATACTGAACCTGTAGCCCTTGGTTTCAGGAGGTGACTCTCCTGTCTCTGTCATGCCATTGGCCCACACTTACACAAGGCCCAGGTTTGTTCCCCAGCTGTAACTGCTTGCTTTAGGCTTCAGGTGATTCTGCTTCCTTCAGGACCAGTGGCAGTGGTGGTTACAAGGAACAGATAATTTCAGGAAAGAGGGGTTTGCTTCCCTTTCTGATGAGAGATGTGTCCCAGTGGGTCAGGATGGTGGATTGTGTCCCTTGCTCTTCTGTCTCAGATCAGTACCTAAGGATACTGTCAGGAATCAGCCTGGCCACTGTAACTTCTGTAGTGCCTTGGGATCCACAACACTGCATAAGGAACGTTGGGTGACATGTTCTGTCTCGTTCTTATCTGTGGATCTTTATCACTGTCTTTGTCCCTATCTGAACCTGCTGATGGTACTTTCAGAAAGCAGCACGTTTTGGAAGTGCCCTGCCTGCTGCATAAAAAAGTTACTTTGCTTGAAAGCAGGTATAAGAGTGTAATTTCAGTGAATATATGCTCCTACTGCTGCCTTGGCCTTTCTGTATGCATCTTGTCTACTGCCTAAGTGATTTTGTAAATCTTATATATCCTATTATCCTCAGCCTTCCATCTACAGATTAAAAAGCTTTTTTAGTTGGAGGTACTAATTTGCACTGTTTTAAGAAGTCTGCCTTTGTGGTTTTTTTTGGTTGGTTGGTTTGTTTCTTTGTTTTTGGTTTGTTTGTTTGTAGTCTACTTACTACATGGAAGGAAATACAGGACACCCAGTGTTTCAGACCCAGTTTGGGACAATTGCTGTGAATATCTGCTATGGGCGCCACCACCCTCTGAACTGGCTCATGTATAGCATGAATGGAGCAGAGATCATCTTTAACCCTTCAGCCACTATTGGGACACTCAGGTAAAATACAAACTGATCTATGCCATTGCTCCCTTTCTGGGTTAACTGAACCTCTCAGCCCCACACTGGGGCCTAAAGGGCACCTTGCTGAGGTTTTGGAAGTGTAATCTCCTTGTTCTGTCTTCACAAAGGAGTCTGCATTCTCCTCCACCAGGAATTTTGGGCTCCCAGTAACTGATTCTCTTTCAGAACTTTATTGTACATCAGCAGGTCTCCTGTCTTTGAGACAGCATTAATCAGCATCCAGCTGGTGTTCTGAAAACTGAGAGTTTATTTAGTTTATTTTATTATGTAATAGTTTTGCTCTATAATAGACAGCAGTCATGTTCAGGCTTATTTTACCAGCTTGCATTGTCCACCTGGGAGTATGGTATCAAATTGCATTTTCCAGAACCAAGCTGAGATACCATTTTCTCAGAAACATTTTTTTTAAACTATTGGCAATTTTATTATTATCAGGCCTCTTGAACCAGACTGGACCAGTGTGAACTGTCCCTTCAGATTAATCTTCTGCAGATTAACACAAATTGCACCCTACTGACTTGATTTCCTGAAAGCTAACTTCAGCTTCTTAGACAGAAAATGTGCAGTGTGAGACAGTGGCAGTCCAGATTTAGCACTGAAGTGTACAAATAGTGAATACCTGCTGCCTCTCTGTGTGTTGCAGTGAGTCACTGTGGCCAGTTGAAGCCAGAAATGCTGCCATAGCCAATCACTGCTTCACCTGTCCCATCAACAGAGTCGGAACGGTTCGTATCTTCATTGTTTCATCTCATTCCATCATTCAGGGGTTGGAGCATGAGCTCATTCAAGGCAAGGCACTGATAGCACTAGAATGCATGGATTCCTCTGCTGTGTCACTACTGTACCAGGGTTTATGGCCTGATTTGAAGATGGACAGTGAAGAGGTTGAGAGCTGCCTTTGTTGCTGGCAGCTACTTTTTGGTTGCAGATGCTTCCTGTTCTTGAATTGAATCTTTGTAATAGGCACCCACCCTTTTGCTAACTCTCCCAGTTTCCCTGGTGAAATCAGTATTCTTTTAGCCAAAATGACTGAAAATGTAATACATCCTCATGTCAGTGGTACACAACTGGTGGCTGTTGCACAGATGTAAAATTCTGTAATGAAATTTAATGGTGAGTGCAGTAGGTCATTCTTACCTTCACATTAGTCCAAATATGATACATGTGTATTTTTAAAATTAGATTCTCTTCAAAAATCTAGACTTGTCCTTGCTGCTATGTGAATAGGATTGCCTTTTTTTGTGATCCAAAAAGATATGTTTGGTTAAATAGTTCCTCTTTTGCCTCTTTAAACTTGTGAAATGGATATGAGGCATGTTCCCCAAAGTGTGTGAACAACAGGCACGGATACAAAAAGACCTTGTGTTCTATCCTATCCATCTCAGAAAGTAGGCCTCTCTGATGACTCCCTTTAGACAGTGCTGATTGTGTGCCAGAAAAAAATATTTGTAGATTTATATAAACTTCCAAAATATGATAGACTAGCAAGGATTTCTTGAATGAAATGGAATTATACTGCCACCTATGGATTCCTCTTATTTCACAGGAGTACTACAAAAATGCCTTTACCTCTGGAGATGGTGGAAAAGGTATGTTCAGAAATCACATTCAGTACCAGTTCCCAGATTTGCTGGAAGTTAAAGAGAGTGATCAATGAGGAGTATGAGATTTTCTTGTGTGTACTAATATGTTAAAACAGTAATTTGTGCCGTGAAAACCATGGCTGCTTGTGGCTCCATCCAGAGTGGGCCTGAGCCTTTTTTAGACAGTTTTGGAGCTAAGTGTTTTTAGCAGCTGCATGAAAAAGGTCAGTGGTATCCATTGCTTAGTAGTACAACAGATGGGATTGATTTTTGGCACAACTGAGAGTTGTGCAATATGAAATAATATCTTTTCTGTGCCTCAAATTCCAGTGTTTTCACCTCTGACCTTTTATTGAAAACAGAATGGGTGCATCTCTGTCAGCTGTTTTGAAAATGTATGATTTGACAATTAGAAATCATTTAAATGCTAAATAAAAAACAATGAAAGCAAAGCCTTTAATCCAGAGACTTAATAATGAGAAAGCATAATGATGCATTATTTGAAAGGCAATGCAGCAAGATTTTCCTGATAATTTGATGGTGTTCTGTGCATGATAATAATTACTGGCCAAAACTGCAGTTATTTTGGGATCATGCTGTGACTCTCCAAGATGATTATCTTGCCTAAAGGACAGTGAGTCCCCAAGAAATGGAGTCAGGTTTTGTGGTTACATACCCATTTGCAGATGGCAATGCATTCTTTTTAACAATCTCTTTAAGCACACCATGAGCTGGGCCATTTCTATGGCTCGAGTTACGTAGCTGCGCCAGACGGCAGCAGGACCCCGGGGCTCTCTCGCACTCAGGATGGGCTGCTGGTGGTGGAGATGGATCTGAACCTCTGCAGACAAGTTGGTGACAAGTGGAATTTTAAGGTAAGCCTGATTATGAAGAAAATATGATACTAGAACAAACAAGCTTTGATAATGATTCTGTGCTATTACAAGAGTTAAAAGGCAGCCTTTCTTTTTTTCAGCAGTTCAGAGCTTAAATTGTTGAACTAATTTAACAGGATGTTATGGAGGCCAAAAGCATAAATAGATTTGGAAAAGGAGTAGCTAAATTCAGGGAAACTAGGCCAGTAGATTTCAAATGAAAACCTTTGCCTCAAGACCTTAGTGTGAATTGCCAGCAGCTCTGAGGGTTGCTGGGGAAGAGTTTGTGCTCTCCTTGTGCAGTGAACGTAGGCATTTGTTGCTGAGCTGAGCCAGGCACTGGCTCTACATAACATGGTACTGTTACATATTCTTAGAGGCCTTATTGTCAGTTTTGGTGAAATTTAGTGAAAACCCAAACCCACAAGCTGCTAAGAACTTTCTGAAGGCAAAATTCTTGAAACAATAACTTCCTGAATTTGTGGATATGTTGAAACTACAGAGAAACTGTGTACTGTATATGTTCATCTCTGAAGCATCTTAACACACTTTTGAATTTATCTAAATCAGATTAAGATAGCTGCAAGCCACTCCATATGGCTTTAACAAACCTTATTTATTACTATTTTTTTTATAATTCTGAGGTAAAGCTAATTTGGTTCATCTTTCCAGAGGGCATAATTGGATTTAATTTGTCCAGCAGCAGTGCTGGTTCAAGAAATGGCTGCCTGAGCACAGTAGCTTGCTAACCCTTCAGTTGTGCCAGTGCAAGCTATCTAGAGTGCTATATTACATACTGATTTAGTGGAGTGACCAGATTTTTTTTCAAACAAATGACACTCTAGTTCCTTTTTAATTCTGATCAAGTTTACAACAGGCCACACAAAGATCTGTTGGAACAAAAAAAGTGAAGAAGTGGCAACTTTGGAAACAGGCTTTGTTGATGAAGAAAACACCTTGCTTGCTTCTGTGGAGACAGTTCTTTTGTTCTAGTCCTCTGTATGGCTAGAGACTAGAACTTCTTCCTTTTCACTCTTAAGATCAGCATGATTTGAATCCTAACAAAGCAGACCAGAACTCCTGGCTAGCAACTGTACAATATATGTAGGTTGTTCAGTGACCACCTAGTATTTAATATAAGTAATTGTTTGCAAGGAGTGTCAGTTTTTGAACATCATGCTACTGCAGGCAGACATCTGTTTGATAGAGCTGGTTTATTTGCCTCTTGTGCATTACAATAGGGTGCAATATTCAGCATGTTTTGATTTCAGTTTGACATAAAAATGAAAAGTCTCTGTGGATTTGAAATGCTGAATAAGCTTTCTAATTAAAATATTGTAATTTCTTATCTAGAACTTAATTTCTTTGCTAATATTGCTAATCTGTATATAGGGCCTAAATTGAAGAAGTAATTTCAGGTCATCTTGTGGAACAGAATTGAATTTATTATTTTACAGATGCCTGTGGTAGGCATGTGCTTAATGTAATTAGGTTGTGCTGAGAGATTCCTAGTTTTTTAAATCAGGCAGGCATTTAGTTTTGGTTTGCCACTAGAGTCTGAGGCCCTTACTGCAGAGAAGAGACTTGGTGTGTCAGGAAGCACATGGAGCATTGCTTCTAACAGCTTAGTAGGGGTATCTGAACAAAAGCAATTGTATTGATTAGGAAAAACAAACTGTAAAAGCAAAACACGGCCCTTTGGCTGTTTTGTGTAGAGTTGTGTATTTTTTGTTGTCTTCAAGTCTTGTGCTTTCAGCATCTTAATTTCATGATGGTGGTGTGGAGTGCTGTAGTTGAGTTTTGGCACATAAGGCACAGCTGTGGTTTTGTTTATGTGACAGGGGCGAGCTCTTCCCTTTTCCTCTCAGTTGTGGACAAGACAGAGGTAGTTCTTGCTGAGGGGAATAAGGAAGAGTGGTCACAGATTGCCCACTGCAGGAAACCCTTAAAAGCAAGTAGGAATCCATTTAATCTGCTCTGGTGTCTGCAGTTTGCACCCAGTGGTGCCTGAAAGGGGCATTCAGTAGAATGTCTTTGCTAAACTTAGAGCAGCAAAGGGGTTAAACAAATTAAATAAAGGTGTAATTTGCCCCTCCTGGAGTCAGTGTTGTGGGCTGTGAACTTCAGAAGAGGAGGACAGCACTACATCAGGTGCTGTATTGCAGCACTTCCAGCACTTGCTCTGTTGCCCAAACCATCGGTGTTTTGTATTATTAACAGGTGAAGAGTAACCCGAACGCTGTCAGTGGCACATATGCAAACTTACTGCTGGCAGCAGGGTTCCTGGGTTGTCAGGGACATGACATGAAGCCCTGATTACAGAGACACTCCTTTGCCTTCATTGACATAACTTAAAAAATTGTTGATGCATAGGAAAGCAAGTTCACCTTTCACATTCAGCTCTCAGCTATCCAGAATAGCCATAATAGAAAGCCAGCAGACATGAGTGCCACTGAATGAGAGCTGCAAAACAGGAAGGTGTTTATTTAAAAGTTTTACTTTTTAGGGTGGAAATACAGTCCTAGGCAACATAATACAGGTTCTTTTATAAAAAATAGTTTGTGCTAAGGCACTGGAGATCTTGAATTTTGAGGGAATTACGGGTTTGATGTTTGGGACAATTAAATCATATATTGTCATAGAAAAAACCAAGCAGAGGATATAAATATTTTCTAGTGAAGTACTTTTGTAGCTCACTGAAAGAACTGAAGCTTTGATTTTTCTTTTCCAGATGACTGGTAGATATGAGATGTATGCAGAAAAGCTTGCTGAAGCAATCCAGCCTTTCTTTATACCCAACATCATCAAAGAGTAAGAGAGAGCATCTCATTACACTCAAATATTACAAGACAAATTCAAAGTTACTGTTGGATGATAGCTTTATGGTGAATCACAAGTTGCTGTTTTAATGTTATCAGTTTAATTTCATGTAACCAACTTTAAACAATAGGATTCAAAAGTGTTACGTAAAATAATTGAAAATGGCTTCTTAAGTGTTTATTTACACTAATGAGTCCAAAGTTTTGTTCCTTGCTAGAAATTAGAAATACATCCAGTGTTTTTCTAGTGTAGAAACAGTACAGTGTACTGTGAGTGTTGATAGAGAGGATGAGTTCAGAGGACACAAAAATTTTTATGTAAGCTTTGCATTGTACATCTATTTCTGCTTTCCAGTTCTGACCCTCTGCCCAAATGCATAATTTAGGGAGAAAGGAGGCAACAATTGTTTTCATCTGGGTTTTGTTTGCTCTTTCTGCTTATGAACTACTTGATGCAGTTCTGTTACAGCTGAGCAATGTCCCAGACACCCCAGTTGTTTGAAGATCTGTAGGGGCTGTAAAACAAGACCACTTTGGCTCTGTTGCCTTTTACACAACCACAGCTGGATCAGTGTCTTTGCTGGGCCCCTTCAAGGTGCACAAGTCATGCTCAGCAAGATGCTTTGGTATCTTCTGAAGCTCAGTGCCCTGATGGGAGGCAGAAATAGAGACCCTGGCCAAGGCATGGGCAAGGCTGGGGCAGTTGCATTTCACTGTGAACACAAAGCTCAGGATGGGTGAGGAAAACTCCTTCCCTGGGGCTGCACTCCAGTAGGATACGTGGTAGTTGCAGAGTACACAAACCAGCTGTGGAATAAAGGTAGTAATGATGCATTTGTTGTTCTTAGGTAGTACTGTATTCTGAAATTTTGCTCCAAATTATTTGGATGATAGCAATAGGTGTTCAGGCAATGCAGACTGAATACAATTTACAGCCCAGCAACTATGAATTTTTATCTGTAATAAATACTTGAACTCTTGTTTTTGTTTTTCTAAACTAAAATTTCAGATTTTCAAAAACATTTTTCCTAATAAATGCACTTGTTAATAAATGCACTCGCTACATTGTTACAGGGTTATTTGTGAGTTTAACCTTTATTGAGAATGGCTTAATTACAAATAAAAATATATTTATGTATAAAATCCCTGCATGTAAAATCCCCTTCCTTTGCTATTGACATCCTGACAGAAACAAAGCAACAGAACATTTTCAGAGTGAGTGTTTTGATGTTTTACAGTCTTGTAATAGGAAACAAAGTTTCAGAAAATGCAGATGTTCTGAATGCTTGTGCAGTGAGCTGCTTTTTCAACTGAGTTTGTCATATACTCAGTTTTTTCACTTGGCTTTTGCTTCTTCCTTGTGTTTTCATCTCTCATAGCCATCTTCCCTTTGGCAGCTGTACAAGATCCTGCTGTAACAGTGGACCTCTCCTTTTGTCTGCACTAGCTTAGACAGCTTTGTTTACCTTTCACTTCTGTTGAAGCATTTAAACACTGGGTACCACACACAGTCACTATTGTTACACCTCTCTGTGCACTTCAGGACACTAAGCTTGCCCTTTAATTCATGTTTTCTATAAGCTCAGGATTCACTTTTGGTAACTGAAACAGTAAGATGCTAAATGTCAGTTGCAAGCCTTTTGTAAGAATTGTTTTTATTTAACTAATCAAGCCTGCTCTAGGATAAATCCTGTGGCATTTAGTGGTATTGAATGAAGTACCTACCTGAAAATGCATGGGTTAAGGAAGTACTCTAACAGCCTGTAGCTTACATACCTGTTCATTATTAACAGAGCTAAGACAATCTCTCTAAATCAGACATCACGATTTTGACCCTGGACATAAAAATTTCCAGATCAGGAGTCTTCTAGTTACTTATTTTGGAGGAGTGGAAAGGCATTATCTACAACAGGTTTTGTACCTTTCCTCTGAGGGATTCTGCTGGTGGCACTGATGGAGCAGTTCTACACAAATCACATCCTACCTGTTACTCATTTTACAGCTATCAGTGTCAGAATGTATTTAAACTTCACCAATGATGAGCAAAATTTGACACACTAAATTTCCTGTCACGTACTTTTGTTTGGAATTTTTTAAGGGTTTACTGCATTTTAGATGTCTGTTACCATTTTTTCCCTTTGTACAAAGGAGCACTCTTAATTCTACTAAGTACTTAGTGAATACTGCAAACTTTTCAGTTAGTCAACAACTGATAAAAGAAAATACTTACCTTGGTAAAAAAACTTTCTATGCTGAAAGTAGATTTCTATTTATTTTATCCACCAGTAAATAACAATGTCCTTTTACTGTGATTCCACACCATTCCAGAACTTGAACAGTTCTTTTCCTAAAACCATGCCAGAGATGTGGGATCTGTGTCTTAAGTGCAAATTTTTCCTAGTATTACATCAGTGCTGATTTTCCTACTCACTTTCATAGAGGCAGGACTGAAGATTGAGATTTACAGGAAACTGTGATGGATGAAGCTGAACTAAGTGGCTTTTTCTTACACTTCAGAGTGCTCCTCAGATAACAGAGGAAAGGGCAATGACTGGGCTGCTACCAATTTCACTTAATGTCTCAATACAGCAACAACTTAATCCAAATACAGCTGGTAGTATAAGAGCTAGAAAAATCTAAATTCCTGCCTTCTTACTTGTAGCAGAGATGTTTCTGTTTCCTCTTTTCTCAATTGATTTTAGCTCTTCTTAGAAGGTCACTGAACTAATACCAACAGCAAAATTTGGCTCAAATTATGATTCAGCATTTTAGGTACAATGCAGTAGATGCTGTCAGATATTTACACTTTACACACAAAGTCTATACCATTAGTGTGGATGATACTTTTCTGCATTTGCTTAATAAGTGTAAATATTTAGAATGTTCATATTTAGAACAGATTCTGCAGAAACTGGCACATGTTGGTGGCATAACATTCAGAGCTTTTTGCAAAGAGCAGTGAAGACTTCCAAGTGCAAATAAAATCTTTATACTTAAAGTTTTGGAACAATATGGAACTCTGAGCAGTCATCCAGGAGGATTTAACCAAAAGATACTGAGTTTGTAGTGCAAGGGAGCAGTTCCAGTATTGCAGTTGCATAAATGCTAAATCTCTGTGAATCTGGTACATGGGAAGTTTCCTACATTGCAGACAATACTGATGAGCCAGCAAGGCATTTTTTTGTTATTTAAAAGTAGTTTAAGTTAATATTTTTTCCTTTTATAATACTCTGCTGAACTTCAAATCCATAGATTTTGGATGAAGAGCAGCCCTTGATGCTTTGACAGAGAGAGAAACAGGTATTTTCTATTTTTTTCTCTGTTTATCTAACCCTATGCAAATATTAACAAGTGTTAAAGTTCATAAATTTGGTGCTTTTTTCTTACATGTTTAATTTAAAAATAAGCTGAAGGTGAACAGGCTGTGGGTCTGTACTTTAGAACTGCTGTCAAATGTGCAATGGTGAAAATTAGGGAAAAAAACCAAACCAAAACCAAACAAAAAACCAGAGACAGACATTGCAAAATCAGATACATCATGATAAAAAAAAAAGGTAAAGACAGCATTGCAATATAGTCCTGTCAATGTCCATAAAGCCTCCCTTGTTGAAGGTCCCACTGCAGGTCAGGAGCGAGGTGTGTGCAGGGGAGTCCTGAGACGAGCAGCCAGCTGCCCTGCAGCCTGTGCAGGAAGGACGAGTGTCCTCTCTGGTGTCAGCTGTCTGTGTAGATGAACAGAATATCTTCATCAGTGCCATAACTTGTCCTGGCTTCCTCGAAGTTACTGATGCTGGTGCAGCATGTTCCTGGTGAGGAGGAACAAAATGTTACCAGAAACTCAGAAGGCTTTGCTGGTGAAAGGTTCTAACGTTGGATACAACAGCCTCCACAAACCAAACCAGTATAGACTAGACCCAGCAGCTTAGGTTACAGCTTTACTTGGATTGATTTTTTCACCTTTAGGAGCTCACTGAAGTAGTGCTGCAAATAGGTACCAAATTGGCCCTTCTGTTATATTCTACACATAGACCGTTCAGCATCTCTCACTAACCCATCTGAAAGCCAAACAAGCCATTCACTGGAATGCCTATCTGACTGCTTGAACTATCACACCACAAAATGCAGCACTGATGTAATTAATGTGGCAAAACCCCTCCTGACAAATTGGGTAGTGATGCTTGCAGTGCCTGTGCACTGTGAGGGGAGGCCCAGCTGTGGCCCTGTGTTAGGCTCGTTAGGAATGCACTGGCTGAGAATCCATCCAAAAGGGACAGGCTACTCACGGTCAGCATAGGCAGGGTTGTTGTAGTAAATACTCCCTGAGGCTTTGTTGTAGCCACATAACACAATGAAATGGCCCTGGTAGTCAGGGCTCCTGCAGAAGCACTTCTGTCCGATGGGAAGGAAGCAGCAGTATTTGACAGGACTTGAGCAAAGATCACACAGCAGCAGGACTGCGTTCACAAGGACAATGGCTACGTGACCCTGGGACAGGTGGTTCTGGATGTCTTGAACGGTTACTGTGCTGCAAGGAAAAAACAGACAAGCTTATTGAAAGAGGCTGCTGTAAAGGAAGTGCATGATGGTGGACAGGGCAGCTGGCACAGTTACTTCTGTATCACAGGTACAGCTCTTTGCTGTTAAACTCTGCAGGCTTTGCTATGGAAAAAGCCTGACAGAACCTGTAGCATTCAAGGCCTTTTAATTTCATTGCTGTTACTGAAGTGCAGAGCAACGGCTCTGGCTTCTGCAGTAACACATTCTGAGATGACAGGAGAGGATAGGAGAAAGGACAGAGAGGAGAGAGGAGAGGAGAGGCTGACAGCTCAGTAACTTGAGGGACTTCTGTTGTGGGAAAAATTTAAGTGAAGTGTTCTCTCTTGCTGTTAGAAAAGCTTATCTCTGAAACACCAAATCTTCATCGACTGAGTGCTTAAATATTGTGTAACCACTAACCAAATTAACATGTGTCCAAATTTGCCTGTGTCACACAGGACTGTACCTCCTACAGAGAGTAAGTATCCACCAAACATAACCTATAACTGCATCTGTTAAAAGCTGTCCTTCACCGAGACAGATGGTGTGTTCCCTGTGCATGAGAAACTCATCACTTGGATCTGTTCCAGATGTCTGTGCTGTATGCACCACCTAACTGAACTCGTGCTTTTTATTTAATCTTTCCAAGTGTCCCTTCCCCACTCTGATGCCCCAGCCTCAGCACTGCACAGATAGATATGCCCTCTGTCCCTGCCTCGATCAAGGCCACAGTGTTAAGACTGCAAAAGCAAGAGGGACTGAGTGTCCCTTCTGTCCTGTCACAGCTGTAATTAAAGTGATGGTGACACCACACGTGTTAGAAAGGACACTTGATTCTGCTACATGTAAGTTACACTCCAGCGTACTGTTGTAGCTGCCCCATATCCTCTTTTCTTTGCTTACTCCTAATCATTTACCCCACTTCAACAGCAGGGATCCAAATCCAGCTCCCCTATAAAAAGGGACGCAGCTCAAGGTGGATGTTTAGTCATTCCCCAATAGAATTTCACTGCTGATTATGAAAATTCTGCAGTTTTTCCATTTCTTCTGGGTTTGCAGTTCTTTCAGGAGTTCCTTATTTCATGGTCCCCTTGGCAGAAGCTCCTATGCTAACTTGTACTTTGCATGTTTGTCTGGGAACAGAGATCCATAATGTTTGCATAGTTCTGGGAACAATGAGTTCTGTACCCACACAGCATTCTCCTTAATTCCAGCAATGGCCAATTAGAGTGCTGTAGGCATTGCCTACTGCCTAAGTGTAATGGATAACCAATTTCAAAACATAGTCAGCTCCTATCAGCATTTTCATATCACTTATTTTGAATCATGACTAATTTTTCTTCAAACTTCATTATTAGCTCTTGCTGTGCAATGGAGTTTTTTTGAGACAGATGTAGTAGAAAGACACTAATTGGCAAAAAAAGGCTTAGGGATTTTTCACCAGTTTAGGTTGGTGCCTTCAAGAAAAGCAGGGGCCCACAGCATCTCCAAAGAAAAAGGGAACAGTAAGCTTACCATTTCTCTACCAGCACCTTGCAGTCTTTGGCTTGTGCAAAGAGCTGATTCACTCGATTCTCTTCTGTGTCAAAGTGCTTCCTGTAAAATGACTGTGGAAATAACAGAAATTCTGAACTGGAATGGTGTTTACCTTGGGTAATCCACCACTTAGAGTCTGCTAGCAAGGGCCTGCATAAGTTGGAGATCTGGCTATGGGATAAAAGATCTCTCCCTTAGTTCACTGGAAACGACAAGGATTTCTGCCCTGAATTACAAATTAAATTCGCTCCTCGTCAGTTACTGTTGCAGTTTCTATCCAGTGGCTGTTCAGCTGCCTACAGGAGAGAAGCCTGTCTGGTTTCCCAGGGGAAACTGGGCAGGAGCTTGTGTTAAAGTCACAGCTGCCACAGGCCCTCCTTGGCCCTTTGCTGGCAGTCCTGGAGAGGCCAAGCTCTCAGTGGATGGGAGGCTGAGTTCCCCTCTCACCTCTAGAGGTGGATCTTCCAGGTCAAGGCTGAGGCACGGTGGTGGGGAAAGTGTGGAAGCTAAACACTGCTGCTGCCCAGGCTGTACCTGTTCTGTAGATAAATACAGGGCTTCAGTCTCCAAGGCTGTCAAATCGGTTGGAACCTTTTATGAACACTACATGCAAACTTTTTAAAAATTCAAAAGATGGAATCAATATGTGGGATCATATTGCCTTTGGAACAGATTTGTGCCAGTTTTGGCAGTAGGTCAAATTAACCGTGGTTGACTTGCCAGTAACACAGCAGAGTTTTTACAGCACGATACTTGAGGCTTTTAAAGCTGCCTGCTCTCCCCCTGTAGATGAGAATACTCACCTGGTTTTTGTAGCCCTTGTCCACTCCGAGTGTCTGGGTGCAAAATTTATGCTTAACGCCGAAGTGCCGCATTAGGTAGGCCAGGTCAATAGTCCAGATACTCTTTGTTAACTGGAGTTCCTGGATGGCTTTCTGAAACTCATCATTGTCCAAATGATTCAGGTACCTATGGTATTAGGAAAGGCAGGGGAAGGGAAGCACAGATCTTAGGAGAAGCAAAATGTGTGCTGTAGCCCAAGCCTCTACATCACAGCACATAAAAACTGAAACAATGGGCTTGGCTAAGAAATAACAAAAAAAAACCCAAACCAACTCACAAAGTAGACAAAAAATTTAAGGGAAGGGAGTAGGGAATATTTAACTGGATTTATTGCTGACTTAAAAATTGGAAATGTGTGGTGCCTTGACTAATTTTAGTGTGCTAGAAGTGTACAGGTGCTGTACCAGAGGCAAGCTGGTATAGAACTCTGTCCTGAAGAGTTTACAGTGTACATGTACAAGTGTATTAGAGCCAACACAGAAAGAAGAGTTAAAGACTAAAACTTCCTTCACACAATAGATGAATTTCAAAAGAAGGAGCTGTAAAGGAGTTCAGTAAATGTTCAAAGGAAGCTTGTCTTAGGCATTGATGACACAAAAGGAAGAAAAGGGGAGATGAAGTCAGGAAGAAGCTTGGGACAGGCTGCAAAGGGGCAGGGCGAGGCAGTTACAGGGAGTTCTGGAAGTAAGAAAACAAATGGAAGTAAATGATAAAAAATAAAAAGGGACTGAACTGAGGATGCAGGGCAAACAAGGTCAGATCAGCAGGGTGAGAAGAGTAATCCTGGAAGCTGAGTTTTGGGCAGACTGGAGTGGCAAAGAGGTAAAGGGAGTAGAGGTTACAGTAGTCAAGATGGGAAATTACCAGCACACGGACTAACGTCTTGGCAGAAGGGATGGAGAGAAATGAAAATCTTCTGCTTCATATCTACTAAGTGGACATCTAAATAGGTATTTCTCCTGCACCTAAGCTCATGTTCCTCTGTGGAAGGAAAGAGGAGTTCAGCAGGACAGCTACTAATTAAAAAAATAGTAAAACCAAAAATAAAAAAAAACAAACCCAAAGGGCAACACAGTTTTGAAACTGAAACTACTCCTGGAACACAAACACTCATTCCACAGGTTGAGGGCTCAGCAGGACAGAGGTAGTACAGGTACAGCACACACTCATAAACTGGGATACACCTACCCATCACTTGAACACACAGAAAGGAATCAGGTGAGTCACAGCTAACTATCAGTTCTGAATTGTAACAACAGGAAAGAGGCAACACTTTCTATAAGCTAATGCATGCCAGCCTGCAGAGTTCATAGGGCTGATTAGGTATTCTGCATCTGTCTAATCAATTATTCAAAAGGATCCGAAGTTCAGTTTCTATTTTCCCTTGCTCCTGCTGGAGATCTGGGCCAGGCCCAAGCAGCAGTCACTCTCCAAGGCTACCTCAAAAACTGCTGCTCCCCTAAGACTGAACCCATGGCTGCCTCAACACACCTCTTCTCCCTGGGATTTGCTGTCCCTCCCCACAGAATGGGATTTCCCACACTAAGAGAGCCACTTACTGAAGCACCATCCTGGAGCAGGCCAGCCCGCAGTCCCAGTGGTACAGCTGCTGAATCACGGGCACTTTCAGCTGGATGCAGTCAGCTGTGTGAGCAGAACGCAGTGTTGGTCCATACAGGAATGTTTCTCCATGCCACTACAAGTCAGCCTGTCCTCAGCACTACAGCCACGGAAACTTAGGAACGTGGGTTTGTCTGATTGCCTGGTGGGTTTTTCCTTTCTTCAGGGAATGTACATTGAGTATTGCTGTTTAATCTCATACTCCTTTATTGTTCCACACCTAGATCACTGCCTTCCCACCCCCTTTTCCCTTGGAAGTTTTGGGGTTTTTTGTTTTTTTTTTTTTTTTTTTTTTTTTTTTTTTGGTGGGGTGACATACCCACCAACCCTCAACTGAAGCTCTGTCTCCTCCTGGATAACAGCAGCTAAGACACAGGTATTCATCCCTTCTCGTGTCTGAATGTATTTCTGTGCCATAAGGGGTTAAACCAAACTGGGAGAAAACATACCAAGATCTCTGGGTGAGCATCTCTTAGAAGCCCCACAGATTTCAGCCTTTTCTATAGATGTCTTTTTTCTCAGGGATGGTAATTTACAGAATTTTAACAAAACTCACAAGTTAAAATTTGCAAGTGGCACCAATTGTCCTTTTGTATTAATTCTGTCAAAACTTCAGTAGGGAAGGAAAATTAATAATCTCTACCCAAAAGTCCCAAAATACAAGTTCCATCCTCTGCCTCAGTTTTTATTTTTATGGAGTTGGCAATATGGTGATTTCAGTTTCAGGAACACTCTCACCAGGACTTGAAGAGTTGTGCCTGTCATTCCTACTTCAGCAATGACTAAAGTGAGTTAATCACAAAGGGCTTTTCTCAGTAACCTCTGATCTAGAAAAGGCTTTTCAGAAGTTTTGTAAACAAGGTCCTCTACATTTTATGATGAGAATAAAAATGCATTTGACATCACATGGACTCATCTAGTTTTGGTGTAATATTATTTATAGAGCTTTTTAGGTAATATTGTTATATTTTTCCTAGTTGTGCCCCTGTTTAATCATGACTTCAAAGAGTAGCATACTAGTTGGTATACTCAAGTCTTTTAAATTCATCTAACTTAAGGTGTTCTCAAGTATCATAAAAAAAAAAGAAAACCAGGACTTATCAAGTATTTTATCATAATTTTTTCTTGGCATGTTATGAATCTGTCCCCTTTCTGTAAACAGCCAGGGCCTCTCCCGAGTCCCACATTAACCAAGGGGTTCGTGTTTTCCACGTGAAGGCTTCAGAGAGCATTAACAAGTTTTCTTGGCCGTCCAGCTTCCAGCCACCTGTTTCCCCACAC
>VZRX01007373.1:0-40424 GCA_013398075.1 Notiomystis cincta | reverse complement strand
GGTGCTTGGCGCTGCGGCCCCCGAGCGCGGCCGCGCTGCCCGCGGGGCTTGCAGGGGCCGCACTGCTGTGGGATGGACCTGGGGCCGAGGAGGTGCGAATGGGTTGTTATGTGGCACTTAAAGGTGCATTTCCTGGAGGAGACCTAGAAGAGACTGGCTGTTGATATTTCAAGTCTCTCCGTGGGCACGTCTCTAGAGAAGTGTTACTGTTGCATAGTCTAAGCGTACGTTGTGTGAGAAAATCGGTGCTCTACGCTAATGGGGAAGACGATGGATTGTGTAGTTGGAGTTTATTCTACATTTTCCTTTGTAATGGCAGGTTTTGCTTTCCTTTTTCCCCAGGTGTAGAGGCACAGCGCTGCAGCCATGTCGATTGGAGTGCCAATCAAGGTCCTGCACGAGGCCGAGGGCCACATCGTGACTTGTGAGACCAACACAGGAGAAGTTTATCGAGGCAAACTGATCGAAGCTGAAGACAACATGAATTGTCAGGTATCTTCTGCTTCACAAGGATGGAGGGAAGGTTGGCTGATCTGGGCCTGGGAAGGCTGAAAGTTCAATTAAAAGGCTGTTGCTTTTAGTTCTGAGATAAAGAAAGCTGAGCTGCTGCCTCTTATTATGGTGAAGTGGATTCAGCATTACAGAGTGCTCCAAAGAGGCCAGAGCTCATTTTCAGTTTCAGATTGGGATTGGGCATCCCTGTCAGTAAGATCTGAGATTTTAAGATTCTGTCCTGTGAACAGTGTTTTTCTGGAGTTCTTTAAATAAAGCCTCTGAGTATAAGAATAAAAAACTCTTGATTTAAGAAACTGAAGCTTATTTAATGCACATTACTCTAGTCATTCCAAGAGGGCCTAATTTTGACTTCAAGCAAGTGATCTCTGAAATCAGAATGCTTTCCTAATAGTTTGTACTAGAACAATTTTATTAAAACTGTTTGCATGTAAGAAAACAAAAATAATGACGCTGATAAGGCTAATTTGAAAACTGAGGAGAAAGCAAAAGCCCTGGGCAGCAGGCATGGGCTATGTTTAAATGGTCATGATGTCTTGTGTCCCAGCTGAGGCCTGGCTGAGCACTGACTGATTTTTACCTTCCAGATGTCCAACATAACGGTGACATACAGAGACGGGCGGGTGGCACAGCTCGAGCAGGTGTACATCAGGGGCAGCAAGATACGGTTTCTCATCTTGCCAGATATGCTGAAGAATGCTCCTATGCTAAAGAGCATGAAGAACAAAAACCAGGGTTCTGGAGCTGGGCGAGGGAAAGCAGCTATTCTCAAAGCTCAAGGTATGTACAGTTTGTTCATGGTCCCTCCCCCTATTTTCCTATAGAAATAGAAATCTCATCTCTGTCCCTGAGGAGATTAAGCAGTAAGCAGTGAAAAGATTATAGGTTTGTACAATATTTTTCTGTATGTTTTATCTTATGGTGGGAGTCAGGACTCGATTACCTGAATGTGTAATATTGATGCTACAATACTTTAGAGGTACTGAGTAGTTCTGTTAAACTTAAGAGTTCTGTTTTCTACCAGTTGTGGCCACGAGCTGTTTGGAATATTTAGGGAAGGAATCAGGTGTTCTTGTTAAGCTTTCATAGGAAAACAATTTTAGTTATAAAGATGGTAGTTAAGCTGCTGGGGTGCTGTAATTATTAGCTTTTCTGTAGTTCAGTGTCATTTGTGCCTTTCTTGGGAGATCAGCCTAGTTATTAGGTAGTTGAGTAACAATCACGTGCCCTGGTTAACTTCAGTGTGCAGTAATGTTTATGTGGGGGAGTAACTTACTGAGTAGTGTTGCCAAACCTTGCAAGAGAGTGGGGTTTCAAATCTCTTGAGTGGCACAGAGTTGTGTGTCACAAGGAACATGAAATGTGTGAATATTTACAGCAGTTGTTCAGAGGAGCCACACTGGGGACCATCAGGTTCTGGTTCTTCTCACAGGAAGCTTCTTGCTCTCACATCACTTTCTGAGCATTTCCTTGCTTCTGAGCAAGAGACCTGGAGTGTTGTTGATGTTTTGCTTGTCAGTTGTTGAGATAAATGTGCAGGTATGTCAAATTCATGTCATCCCTGGTGTTTTCTTTCTTCAGTGGCTGCAAGAGGAAGAGGCCGTGGTATGGGCCGTGGCAACATCTTCCAGAAGCGAAGATAATTTTGGTCTTGGCTGAATTGCTTTTTTTGTTAGGGGTGTTGACTACGTGTGCATTGGTATCAGTTTTGTTTAATAAATGTTTCTGACAAAAACTCGTCTGTTCTTACCTAACAGGACAATTTTGGGGCAAATACACTGCAGGTTGATTTCAAACTCAAGCCAGCTTTGTCTGGAAAATAGTGGACTTTATTGTATCTAGGTTTGACCACATTGTGTGATGCATTGGTTTTTAAAGATCATTATGTTTCCTTTTTCTTGTTTAGTCCTACTGTCATTTATTGTCTAGAGAATTAGAAGACATTCTTAATGAAGAATTTAAAGTCATACATTATGAAGTCTTATTAGCATTTTTGGAAAATACAGCAAAACAGAGGCAGCTTCCTGAGAAGCAGAGCACTGTGTTCTTTTGCTTTATATGGACCTACAATAGATAGAGGTCCATCTTCAGATCTGTGTATTGAACTTGTATTCTTGCATTTCTTATTTTTCTCTTTGGGTATGGGGAGAATTTTTCATTAGGAACACACAACTTTGATATCCTGAATCTATATTTGCAGTGAAAAAAATCTATTCTTCCTTAGCAGTTTTTCCCTGTGTATGGGAAAAGACAATAGAGCATAAAATAGGCATTTTCCAGGATAAGTTTGAAATTTTTTGTAGATTTGAAAGGCAGTGCAGGTGTATGAGGCAAATCTTATAAATAGTTATCCATTAAACACAACTCAGTACAAATACTAATGTTTTGAACAAAACTCATGATCAACTTCAGCTTTGGATCTTATAATAGATCAGGTGATCTGCAGGAACCCAAATGTGGTTGTAACTTCAGTTTATTTTGCTTGAAGTGTAGTGTGGTGGTTTTTACTGACTTAACTGGCTGAAATGTTTAAATGTAACCCTTCTGTACCCAGTCACGTATTTGCATCCAGTCAATTACCAGTCTGTACATGCACAGAAGAGCTGGCCTTGCTTTTCTGCTCGGACGCTGTGAAGACTCTCCCTTGTGTGCAGACAGGAAAGTTGAACTAATGTATTAACTTGTTGGATTGTATGTAAATAAAGCTATATTTGGTCTTGCATCACTAGGGAAAACCCTGCTGCATGTTCTTCTGGGTAGTAATGATCTTAAATATTTGCAAAGGAAACCTCCTTAGAATGTGTTTAAGGGATACTTGAGCTTAACTATAAAAGCATTGTGCTGTCATATTTGCCTCTCCCAAGGAAGGTGTCCAAATGATGGCAGTCCTCACTAACAGGGACCATCTCCACTAATGGTGACTGGCTCACCTCTTTTAAAGTCCCTGTTCCTCCCTCTTGAGCAATGCCAAGCTGCTGTTCTCTCAGGAGGAGTGGATGTGGCATTCAGCAGCGCTGAGGGCGGGGCACAACCACGGATTCCAAGAGAAACAGTAACCCTCAGGAGGCTTGATGGAACAAACTCTGTATCTGCTTTAAGAAGTAACAGCTCTAATTCATATCAGCTTTGGAAAAGATACTGGGTTTTGCATTAAAAAAAAGCTTTGCACTATGGCTTCAGGTTGAGGCTGAATCTAGGATGAACTGTTCAGAAAGATACCATGAATTTAGTGTTAAACATTGACGTTTCATGCTGGTAGGAATTTAAGTCCCAGCCAAGACAAACACATCACTTAGCAATTTCCGATTGGAGTAACTGGAATGCTAGTTTGTTACAGGCTGCTTTCCAGAGCCTTCCTGTGATACTTGCAGTGAGATAAATCAAAATTTCCTTCTCACGCATGAGGTCTCACCCACTAGATGGCTCTGTTGGGAAGAGAATGAAGCTCGAGAAACCAGAACCATCTGGAAAGGAAAAATGCAAGAAATGTGACTTCTGCTGTAAAAGCCATAAGCTCAAGGGCTGTTATAAATTCTAGCATGAAAATACCTTATTTTCATTCTTCAGTGTTCCCAAAGTGCTGGCTTCCTACATGGGTGGGTTATTCCAGCTGCTGATTGATGTTGTGTTTCCCTGGTACTTGGCTAATTGGGCACTTAGGTCAAGTGAATTCCTCAGTTGAGTAACTGAAGCAATCAATTTCCCTGGGATGGCAGATCCTAAGGAGAATGCAGCTGTTTGTGACGTGCACTTATTTGGGTTTTTTTTTTGGTTTTTTTTCTTTTAATCACAGATTGCAGCATTTCTTTTCATTCTTTGCCATCACTTTGTGTGTGGGCTTGTAAATCTCATGCTCTTCAATGTGTTCAGGGCTCTCCAAAGTTTCTTGCTTTTGACAGAGAGAAACAAGCACTGGCCTAAAGCCTTATTCTAAACTTGCCCCTTTGATAACACCAATGTAGGTGCCTTTGAAGTACTCGTGGGAGAGAGAATCTGCACTGTATCTGTACAAAATAGTGTGTGGAGAGGAACAGGTAGAAATTCAGTCTTCCAGGGTCAAAACCACACTTGTGCTCTGGTATGAAAACAGGGCATAACATCAGAGAAGAGTTAGAGAAAATATCACTTGAAAAAATTTGTTTTGCACAGAACTGTAGGACCAGGTGCTTTCATACCATACATGTGCAGTTCCTCTCTCCAGGTGTCCCTAACTTATATTTGATCCTAAAGTTGTACTTTCCCTTAGTTCATTTTTCAATGCTCTTCAGAAAACCTCTTCTAGAAGGGCAGAATGGAGTGGGGAATGTGAATTTCTGGTGCTGGCAGTCAAGATAACTGTCCAGTCTGTATCTCTTTGCTACTTGACCTTTACAGGAAGCTTTCCTGTAAAATAAAAGTGTCCTATTTCTTTTGCCAGTAAAATGTGAGCAAGGGTGGAAGGCTGATGTCCCAGTGGAGCAATGGTTTGGTAAGATAGCAGTGGGTGGAATTCTGAGGTCTACAAGAAAGTGTCAGTGATTCAGTTGTTTATTTCACAGGCAAGGGTCAAAAGTGAGGAAGGAGTTCTCCCAGGGGTCCTTGATGTTTCTATCCTGACAGAAGCAAAATGTAGGTCTGGACTTGTACCTTACTGCAGCCAAACTGCTTTCAGACAGACCTGGTCTTCCTCCTCTAGCATTGGATAAAGCTTGATGGGACCCTCCTGCCTTCAGTGTTTCTTTGGAAGGAAATACAGATCTGCCACTTTTAAAGCCTGCTCTGGAACAGCCTTGAAGCAAATGCTGATGGGTCAGTGTGTGCAGATCACTTTGCAAGTGAGAGGATACTTCACCTGCTCACACCTGCAGGCAGGAGGGCTACCAGATAACTGCAGTGTGCTGGTGCCTGAAGTAGCCAAAGCAGTGCCTGTCTGCAAGTATTTTCCAGGTCAAGCTGTTTTTTGACTGCTCCAGGTGTCCTGTTGTTGCCTAGACATGTAACAAGAGCTGTTGACAGAGTCAAGAGTATTTTGGAGGCCATGAATAAGGAAGTGCCACCCTTCCCTGCTCATGGTAACTGTTCCTCACAGACCAGGGTGTGGGATTATTTAACTCATTGTGGAGGCTGACATTAGTGTGCAGTATGAGTAGTAGGTTTGGGGTGGGTTTATGCCACTTAATTCAGATGTTTAATGAGAAAAGTATTTGGGGTTTGTGTGTGAGTTGCTTGTTCCTAGTAGATGGGCTATTATTCCTGGCACAGGACCAGTCATTGCATAAGCAAGTTATTGTGCAGCCTTCTGCTGCTCAGCAGAGACTATCAGAGTCTATGAAAAGTGGAGATTTTCCAGCATCATTAATTCAGGGGAGAATGCTGAGGCCCTGGCAAAGAAACAGATTGTATCCTGAAGATGTGTAGTTATGCTGGGAGAAATGAAAAGAATTGCAGAAAAACACTATTATTGTTCTTTTGTTTGGCAAACTGCTTGCAGTGAGGATTTAATTTGTTCTTCATTTTCCCCTGCCTGGGGACTTAAAATCTCTTGTATGGTTGGGGGTTTGCCCTAATTCCAGCTCACTGGAGAGATCTACTCCAGAGCAAACCACTGCTTGTGAGGCAAAACTTCTTACATTTTGTCCCTTGGTGCCTAAAATGTTAATAGGGAGTGGAGCCCACAGCCTCAGAGGTTTTGGAGCACTGCAGCTGATGGCCCTCAGCAGACATGTGGTGGGGCTGATACTGTGATCATGCACAGACCTATGTGGTGACATTTTAGAATGCTTATTGATCTCTTTACACTCTCCTAAAATCTCGAGTACACTGTAGGGTGAAAAGGGTTTTTTCCCCTGACAACATACCCAGCTGAGACACAACTGGCACAGGGAGATTTTTACTTCTTTCTGACAAAAAGGTGTTGCTGTTTGTTGCTTCATGATCAAATGAGCTCCTTTCTGTCTCATGTCTCTGAAACAGTTCCACAACAAGCCTGTTTTTGCAAAGCTCAGCCAAAAGTCAATGTCATTCCCCTTTGAAGAACACTATATCAAAGGGCACATCAGATGCATCCTCAGAACCAGACAGGAGTGTGTCATTTGCCTGCAGTCTTGTTCACCTCTTGCTTTTCAGGGCAGTTTGTTTGGGAAAAGGAGTGGCTGCACTTAGAGGAAATGCTGCTTCTTCCTTTTCTCTTGGTATTTGTTAGCATTGGCTGTCTTTCTTTTGTCTTTTCACTGCAACCTTTTTTCCTTTTTTTTTCCAATTAATGATCCAAATTTGACATGGAGAAAGTGGATGAAGCTCTAGGGACCTCATTAGAGGTTTTTCATGTCAGAATTTGACTCCAAATACATGAAGTCTAATCCTGAACCTAGGCAGAGATTTATACCATGGGATGTGCTGAAGCTTCTGGCTGGAGGCTGTTGAGAGGGTCCGTGTAGGAGATCTCACTTTACCTCCCTGGCCTCATTTCAGCCTGGCTTTTACTGGCCCTGCAGCCCCTGGGTGAGCTTGGAAAGGAGCTCTGGGGGTGCATCCTGCTGTCCTGCTTGTGAGAGCCAAGCATTTGTCCAGCTCCAGAGCACCTGGCCCTGTGCTAGCAGGAGTTTTGGGGGCTGCCAATGATGTTGTAAAACACTGGATTCATACTGGAGCTGAGGGATGGGCCAGTCTAGGGCTGAGACCCAGGAAAGAAGACCTAGAGACCCTCTGGGCTATTGTCTCTGAGTATCTGGTTACACATCAAACCTGTTCCTTGGTGCCCTCTCTACTTCACTCTCTTTCCATTGCAGTTTCTGGAAAACTAAAACCCCAAAGAACTGTTGGTACAATGAGCAGTTTGGTTGTTGTGACTTGCTTGGTTTTTCAGTTGCAGCAGAGTTCAAAGGTGCACACATCAAACTGTTGGCTCTGCAAGCCAAAAGATTTCAGGGGATCAAGAACAAAGCTCTGCTCAGAAGTCTGACATGGAGATCCAAAGGCAGCTGCCCCTGCTAGTCTGCCATGTTTTTCTTGCTGAGACACCACGTGTTTCAGGGGAGTTACATAGGTTGCATAAGGCCCACGTAGTTTTTGACAGCTTTTCAAATGCTTCCCATCATTGTGTCCAACATGAGGCAGATTGACACAAAAATGGACTGGAATAACCCTCCCAGAAACTGAGGAACTGGCTGATCAGAAAGCAGAGAAGTATGTCTCTTCACCTTTGTGACACACCTTGCATGCAAGCAGAGTGAACTTGATGCTGCTGTGGAAGGAAATGTCAGTGCCTTTGTGGTTCATTTGCTTTTGAGGACAGTTTGGATGCAGCAGGGGGAGTGTTGGGCTTTGGGAAAAGGAGTAAATGGAAGAAAAGCTGACTCCTCTGATCTCATCTGCTGAAGAAGAGTTCCTGTGTGGTTATTGTGTTCTGTGACTATTCTGGTTTTGAATCAGCCCCACTGAACTGGGATACTGTCAGGTCTGAGAGGAATTGCAGAGGTTCACAGTCGAGTACTTGGTGTCTCAAAGTGGATCAATATGCAGTTGTGGCCTCAGCTAAGAGTGTTCCAGCCTGTTTTGTTTTGTGAACTACCTCTTGGTAGCCTTAAACCAGCTACTGCAGGTATTTTGAGAGCACCTGTTTAAGGCCAGTAAACTGCAAAACAGGTTCTCAAACCAATGGATAACGTCCCCAGCTGGGATGGCTGGGCTTCCTGCCAGCTGCCCTTGGAGGCTTCTCACTTGCACTTCCAGGGACTGCGTGATAAGAGTTTGTATGGAGGCTCTTTGCCTCTTCCAAGCTGTGAATCACATCCTCTGGTAGGGAGCAGAGCAATCTCTAAAGGCAATGTTTAATCTTCTCTTGTTTGTTTTCTTAAGATGAAACAATTTATATTTTTGACATCTTTGTCAGCAGCTGTCCACTAAGGAGCTTGTCAGCCTGCCCCAAACAGTGCAAACTCCTTTATCTTCCTAGTGCTTGTGATTAGAAATGAATTATAAGTTGAAAAAAGAGCCTTGGCAGTGCAAAAGAGAAGGGCCTTGACAGGTTTTGAAGTGTGTGAAATAAAAAATAGATTAGACAAGCCTGTGCTTCCAGCTGCTTTTTGCATCCTTACCTCAACAAAATAATTACCACTTATTTAGAGTCACTGAAGTGAGGGAGGCTTTTGCTGAACTCAGTGCTCAGCATATTGCTACCTGGAGCATGCCAGAATGCTTACCTGGGTTTTGTGGTCAGAAGCTGAGGTAAAATACAGCATGGAGGTGCAAGGAAGGCGCTGTCCTCTTAGGCAGGGAGAGAACAAATGCATTTCTGTTGGAGTAATGGGAGGTGTCTGTCCTGCTCCTTCTTCCCTCCACTCTCTGGCCCCGGTGGCCTCATTAGCTGTGATGTTGCTCATTATCCCCACATGTGTGGCTGGTGCTGCTGGGGCTCTCTGCTGCTGCCTGAGCTCAGTGGAGCCCCAGCTGGCAGTGCTCTCCAGCATCTTCAAGGGAGATGCTTTGCACCTGGTGAGCTCTCCTTCCAGCAGACTGAAAGGTGTGCTTAAATGTCTCACAGAGCTGTGGGGAGACTGATCACCTGGTGGCAGGTTGGGGAGGGGAGGGAGCTGTGGTACCATCTGTGCAGCTGCAGCTTCCTTCCTGCTGCATGACACAGTCTCATCCCAGGCTGACCATCTGCAGCCTGCACAGAGAGGGAGGCTGGGAAACTGAAAATAGTGGAGAGAGCCTGGTGTCTTGATACTGAGTGCTGCTCTAAGCACCTGAGATTACAGCCCTGCACCAGCAAGTACCTCCTGAGGAGAGTATTCAGTCCTGCTGTGTTACCTGACAGGAGACAGGCTCACTGCAGGGCAGGTGTCCCCTGGTTTAACAACATAACTAAGCTGGTACCTCTGGCTACCTGTGAGGAGACTTGAATTAGCAGCTCATCCCTTTAATACCCTTTGAGAGCCCTGAGCATTCTCATTCAGTGCAAGGAAAGGCTCATTTTACTTGTGTCATCCTCTCTGGTTGGTGAAATCAGCTTTTATGAAAATTGCAGATTTGGGGCCTCTAGGTCTGCTCCTTGAGCATGCACCTCATCTGTAGCACAGGAGCACTTCCCAGCTTTGGGGCTGGATGCACTGTGCTGCCCAGAGTCACTCACCTGTCCATGTGATCAGGAGCTGGAGGGAATAGCTGGGTGTGCTGGGATCATTTCTGCACAGGTAAGTTACAGCCCATCAAAGTTCATCCAAGAAGCCATGGCAGGACTTCATTTTCACATATTTATTCACAACCAGTTCTCCGTGGGGAGCTTTCTGTGGCAAAGCAACCAAGTGCATATAGAGGAATAAACATGTATGCCACAGCTGCTCAGCTGAACCAGTGTGTTTCCTGCTTTATCTCCAGATGCTGGAGTTGCCAACTGGCAGGTGGCATCACCAGTGATTAGCACAGAATTCCCCTGCAAGAGGCTGAATGTCTCATCCCTGTCCTGCTGGGCAGCAGAACTCAGACTGAAAGCACAGCTTTGAGCAGGGCTGGAAACAGGCTGGGGCTGAGCCAGGGGCTCTGCAGGAAGAGCTGTGTCAGGGGTGCACTGCACACTGAGGGTCTCGCCTCATTTCAGGGCGGTGCTGCTGCTGTGGAAAAGCTGTGAAGATGCCTCCATGCAGAGCCCTGGGGGGACAGTGCTCAGAGCCAAAGATCAAATGTTCAGCAGCACTGCTCCCTCTTTCTAGAGATGCACTGGCTCACCAGGCAGCTCCAAGCCTTCATTTAAATGCTTTGTGCCCGAGTTTTCTTCTTGGCACAGAGCAGAGTGCTGCTCTGCTCAGACTGTAAGAGTTTAAGCAGATCTTGCTGGCATTTGAAATGCTTTTCATTTTTGCTGAAAGGTATTTTGGAAGGAAAAGAAAAAATGAATACCATCTCTTCCATAGCATGGAAGGAAACCGAGGGCTGAGCCTGCAGAGTGGTGGTAAATGGAGTTACAGCAGCTGGGGCTTGTCACTAGTGGGGCTCCCCAGGGTTCAGTATTGGGGCCAGTTCTGTCTAATGTCCTTACTGATTATCTGGATGAGGGGATCAGGGGCATCCTCAGTTAAATTCACAGGTGATGCCCAGCGGGGTGGGAATGTTGATCTGCTGGAGGGTAGGAAGACTCTGCAGAAGGGTTTGGACAGGCTGGATTTGATGGGCCAAGGACAATCGTGTGAGGTTCAACAAGGCCACATGCCAAGTTCTGCACCTGGGTCACAACAATCCCAACAATCCAGGCTTGGGGAAGAGCAGCTGGAAAGCTGCTGAGTAGAAAAGGCCAGTGACATCCTGGCTTGCATATGCCATAGTGTGGCCAGCAGGACTGGGTTGGCCAAGCATTGAACAGGATGCCCAGGCAGTGGTTGAGTCACTGGGATTATGTAAAAGAGGTGCAGCTGTGGTACTCAGGGACATGGTTCAGTGGTGGGTTTGGCAGTGCTGGGTTAATGTTTGGACTCAATGGCCTCAAAGGTGTTTTCCAACTGAAACAATTTCATGGTTCTTTAAGATACTACACTGAGAAGGGAAAAATGAGTTGTGAGAAGAGAGCAGGTGGTGACCTTTGTGCAGGCCAACATGAAGGTTATGAGGTCCTGCACCTGTGACTGGAGTGCAGCTAGGACTGGGTCCAGCATTTGCAGTGTCAGGTTGGAATGCTCACACAGTGTCTAATGCCACCTTTCTTCCTCAGGGAACTGGTTTTATTTGGCACTTTTAGTGGTTGATCAGAGACACCAAGACAGACACCAATACCTTCCAGTGTCCTCACGCTCTTGGTCCAAAGGGAACAGATCACTTGAAAAATATCACCCATTTATTTCTTGCAATATCTTGTAAAATAGCATGAAAGGTGTATCTATAACATGTGGATTTGGGCTGTTTTCATATGAGAGTTGCTTCCATGTGTTGCTCACAGAAAGACTCACAGAGACAATCAGCAGAGGAAGGCAAAGTTACCATTGTTAATTTAAAAGGGTGAGGATTTTTATGGGTTTTTTTAATGTCTCATTTCTTTAACTTCTAACTCTTACAAAAACTCATCTACTCTGAATCCCTGTGGGGACAGATAATTGAGAGAACTTGACTTAGCAGCTAAATCTCATCAGTTTATTTCTACCAGCCCCTTGCAACACGAAGGATGGCAGCCTAGCACAAATGAACACTCATGTTTCTTTTTCCTTAAAGGAATGAACCACTCTGACCAATGTGAATGGTCCCTGATCCTGTCCCTCAGGCACTGCGTGAGGGCTCTGGTCCATATTCCAAGATCAACCAAAACAACCCAGATACTCAGACTCTGAAGTGCTTCACGCTAATATCCAAGAGAACTCTTTATTATGTTTACATAGAGCATGAGCAAGGTGGAAAACACTGGAAATTCTGCATCAGTGGCTTGGATTTTGGACAGCATTGGAAATGGCGATGCAGCTGCTCCCGCCGTGGCTGCATTTCGAGGTGTGCAATGTGCCACGAGGAGCCAAAGCTTCGCGCTTCCCACTGGGAAGTGCCCACCTCTGGTACATTCACTGCTTGCTCCTCTAGTGCCACAGTTAGGTGCTGAGCTGTCAGCTTTTCCTCAATTTCACTTGGAACTTGCAATTGTAGTACCTTGGAACTTGTAATTTTAGTACAAAAGCACAGGTTTTGAAACCAATCCTACTAATCCACGAGAACGTTCCCCTTCCCTCTCCTCCCCCCTTCTCCCATCCCATCCCAACTCATCCCATCCCCCATGCTCCCACCAACACATACCTCCTTCCCCTCCCTCTCACCCCGGTCACACAGCAAATATCCTGATGCTGCAGTTCCAAGCCATGTGTCCGCCCCAGCCCTATGTGATCCAATGGTCTCTGACCAGGTCCCTTTGTTCAGACGTTCATACAAAACACACAATAGGAAAAAAACAAAACAAAAGGAGCCAGACACAAGAGGGAGACACACTGCTGGGCTCCAGCTCTGGCCTCTGAGCCCTTCCACTAAGCTCCACAGCACTAGGCTCTTGGGGTACCTCCTTTCACACTCAAGGCTGCAGGTCCCAAGGTTTCCAAGGTGCATAGGAAAAGGAAGAAAGGAAGTAAACTACAAGCCTGTTTCTGTTTTAGGTTTCCCCCCAGTCCCTTTCCCTCAACCCAATGGCTGCTGGAGGATATTCTTGACTCCGACAGGTCTTTTCCCGTCTTCCAGTGAGACCCTGCCTGGGGACCAGGTTCACTGTAAGTCACTGGTTCCTCTCTGGAACGTGGGCAATGGGTTTGGCAGCGAGGGGAGGGAGCGGAGCACGTTGTGGGGGGATGACAGGCTTTTGTCTCACAGCAGGTGGGGGGGAGATGTCAGGGAAGGCGAGAGAAAAGAGCCAAGGGAAGCCGGTCAAGCTGGCCCTCTGCTTGATGTTTGTACTCAAAACTTCTCCTTGGGGTGGCTTCAGTGTGCCAGCGCCGGCCCGTTGTTCAGTCACCTCTCACAGCCCTGCTGAGAAAAAGCACGTGGCGGGGTGCTTCCGGCTGCTTCATCCTCTGGCTGGCTGCCCTCGTGCCCGCCGGCGATCTCAGAGTCGCAGTCAAGCGCCTCATAGATGGTCGGCAGCGTGGTCTGCTGGCTGAGGCGCTTGCGCAGGCCCACGAGCAGCGGCTGCGGCATGGAGGAGACGTCCACGTTGTTGCCCAGGTCAACCCAGGCCAGGCAAGGGAACTTGTTCATGTCCTTCATGGTGTCAGTCAGCTCCTTCATGGTGGCCCGCGTCAGCCGGTTGCCGTTGAGGGACAGGTGAGTGAGCTTGGGGAGCGCCCAGAGGAAGGGCAGCAGCAGGCGCACCATGTCATCGTTGAGCTCCGTGAAGCTCAGGTCCACCGAGGTGAGGTGGTCCCCGTTGTTCTGCAGGTAGTAGGCCATGCGGTGGACATCCCGCATGGTCAGCGGGATCCCTGACAAATCCATGGAGTCCTGGCTCACCTTCTTCTGCAGGCTGGTCTTCAGGCTAACGGTGGAGAAGGGGAGACAGAGAGATCATTCAGGGGAGCGCTCCCATCCATCTCACCCAAGTGAGAGAGAGAGCACTTGGGACAGGGAGAACTCATCAACGTGGGCTAGAATGTTAATCAAAGGGTTAATAGAGCTCACTGGGGAAACAAGCATTTGCACCATACCTCAGGGCAGACTGTCCAGGGGCTTTGCTGTGTATTCTCAGCAATTACACAAAAACTTTGCCAGATCTGGCTAAACACAGGTTGCTAAAGAGTTTCCCAGTAGCAGATGTCAAAGGGTTTGTCTGTATGTGCCCGTACAGGCGCTCGTGCATAGAAAGCAAAAATAACCAAGGCAAGCAAACTTTCCAAGAGCACTGGTTTTACACTGTGTGAGGGCTGTTTGTGAGCCACCTCTCCAGGTGAATGCCAAGGTCTGTGCTACAGAGGAGAGCAGTGCAAAACATCAGGAAAATAGATAGGCAAACTGCACTCCAGGAATGGATTTACTGCATGTCCCTTTAAAAGCCTTCACAAGCAGCACTTATTCAGTAAGCAGCACCAGTGGCTGCCTATTTGGGTCTCTGTGGTCAGCAGATCATCTGGGATCTGCTGCAGCTATGAGGAGGCGGGGAGGGCATAAGGGTGCTAAAAGATAGCCATTTCTTTTATTGTCTGCCTGCCAGGGGAGTGAGAAGGAGGTAGGAGAGCTGTGTTGTGAGGCTGCTGGGTATGCAGAGGGAGTGGGGTGTGGAGCTTAATGATGGACTGTGGGTTCGTAAGAGTGCTGTGAGAAGTGGGAACTGTGGGGCTGCAGGGGCTGCGAGGGGATACGTTGCAAAATTGAGTATAAATGTGTGTTGGTGTAACATAGGAGAACCTAATCCCTTAGTGTAAATTGTGTTAATCTTGCTGCTCTTTCAGACACATCTTTCCTTAAAGACAATGGGAGCCCTAGTAGGACCCCCCAGTCATGTGCTCAGGGGGTCTTGTAAGCGCCTTATTGAGTTTGGGAGGATCAGGGTGGGTTAAGCATTAACCACCACTTCGAAGGTCCCCACTCTTCCTATCTGGCTCTCTGTAGTGTCCTGCACACCTGTGGCACAGCCAGTCCCTGAAAGCAATGGGTACATGGGGACATGCAATTTCCTCGGAGGAGGCTACAGCACCGCAGGAGCTCTCGTGGCAGGTGAGAATGTCCCTACAAGCCTCAATATTGCCAGGCTCTGCTGGAGCTGTGCAGAGGATGTGACACTGCCTCTGTAGCTTTGCTTTACATATGCAGTTCATGGCAACCTGGAAATTTTGGCCCTTAATAATCCCCTATAAGCACATGTTGACACAAGGGACTAAATGTGCACCGGTGCAGGCAACAGCCCTTTGTAGACACATTTAACACTGGCACAAACCTGTAGCTGCACTTCCTTGTAGGAGCATGAGGCACAAAGACCTCGTGGCCTGCCCTGTCAATTCTTAAGCCCACAAATTCCTGCTCTGGGTTTAGCAGTACTTTGCTCAGGCTACTTCTATGTGTCCTTGTATTTCCCATGGGAATTCACTGTGCAAGGCTGAAACTGTATCTGCAAGCATGCATTTGGACTGGTGAGCTCTCATGGCAGAGACTTAACAGCATGAATTAACTTCTATTCAGACCTAAAGTATTGTAAGTAAAATGTATTACTTGCTAAATATTTACACATCAGATGACCCACGCTACACCTCAGTGAGTCACAGGAGGGGCAAGGGGAGCAGAGCTTGTCTGTACTGTCAAATGGCAGGGACTGATGGTGGATTATAACTGGTCTGAGCACATGAGGGAGGTCACCAAAGGGCCTTGAAGATGGTGTTTGATATTTCTCCACTATCTGGGCCCCAGAGATGGGGTTGTGAAGAATTAATCCACCACATTGCTTGTAGCAGCAGTGCAGTCCTCTTACCTGCTGCAGCAGCAGTTGTGAACGGTGCATGCTGTGGTCTGAGCACTGAGCAAGTCTCCCTTTCCCTGCTAATCCAAGGGATGCTTGAGATCAGCCCAGGCTGTCTGGGAGCTGTATTTCTTCAACTCCCTTGAAAAACAGTATGTGTGTTTTGGTATAGTTTGTCACCAATCACTGGCAGTGGTGTAGCACAGTCTGCCACAAAAGAGGGCTCATCTTGTATGAAATCTATCAGAGACCAGCCACGAAGCTGGAGATGTCTCAGGTTTCCCCTAGCACAACAAAAGTTATCCTTTTAGCCATGCTAGGTATTTTATCTGGGTGTTTGATCTGGAGTACTTGTTCTAGCAGAACAGAGCATCCAATGCACAGTGAAGATGTGCATTCATATGGATCAGGTGAAACAGGGAGAAATGAAATGGAGTGTGAACCTGAGTGCACAGGGTGACTGTGCCCTGTATCCACGAGGGGCTGGTACGAGAGATACAGCAGCCTTCTGTGGCCTGTTTAGAGTAAGGCTTTCGTGGGAGTGTGGGGAATAGAGGAGAAACAAGCAGAGAAACAAGCCTGTAACTATTTCAGTGCCAGTTTTGTACAAACTCAGCCTGTGACTCCTGGAAATTCTCGGGTTCCCCAGTGCTATCAAGCCATGGCAGATCCTGGGGGGTGGGGGACACAGAAAGGAGACTTGAGCATGGGGGCACCATCCCCAGCCCCAAGCCTCGTCTCGGTCTGTGCAAAGCCTCCTCAGACCCTCCTTTTTATAAAGCTCCAGGGCACAAGCTAGTTTGGAGAGGGGATGGGAACCAGGCTGGAGTGGGGACCACTGGAGGGCACGTCTGAGCCGGCGCCGCTCCCGCTGCCGGCCCTCAGCATTCAGGTGCCGTTTTTCCTGTCGCGTCTGCAGCAGCAGCTTTCTTAACAGGGGGCAGGTTTGAAAGGCTCTTGGGGTCCCCTTTGGAGACACTTGGCTCTGAGTGCAGACAGAGATGACTGAAGGGAAATGTCTGAAAGACAAAAGCAATGTGCTCGTCTGTCTCTGCCCGTTAAGCCTCCCCTCCTGTGACTGCTGTGTGGAGACTGCAGTAATAAGTCACGGATCGTGCTCTCACCAGAGCAGGAACCTTCTGCTGCTCTCCCCAGCAACCAGCCAATACCCCAAGGAGGCTTTAATCAAGCAGGCAAATTATCTTCCCATAATTGATTCTCCAGACTGGACCGCTCCTGGCTGAATGTGCTTAAACCCTCCTGTCCTGTGCCAGAGCCCGCCCTCCCTTCTTTGCTGGCTTGTTTTTCTTTCCTTTCCTGTGTTTTTTGCTGCTTCCTTTTGCCCTCATTGCTGTACCTGCCAGGGTGACTCTGGGCCTCCTGTCTCAGGACTGTGGGCTCCTCCTGTGTTTGAGCTGTTCTCTTGCCTATAAAAGTGCCTCTTGTAGGGATGTGTCTGTAGGAGCCTCATCCTGGTGGACACAGCCCTATGCTGCAGCCAGGCCCCCAGCTCTCTGGTAAGTGCTGAAGCATGAGATACAACACCCCACGCATGCTGTGAACCTTGGCAGCCTCCTCCTCGCCTCCCTGGTGTCTCTGTGCAGCTCCAAGAGGCACAGCTAAATCCCATCTCTAGGGCAAGGCTCAGAATACCTGCCCACTCTCTCTACTGCTTTAGAGGTAAATGTGTCTGCAGTCAGAAAGAGGTCAGGGAGATGCAGGTAGATGCTTTACTCTGAATTATCTGACACTTGGTTTGGTTTTTTTTGAGCTCTGTTAAGCTCTATTTCTTGGGGGNGGGGGGGGAGGGAAGAAGGGCATGATACACAGGGCACCAAGCTTTCAGTCACTCTCTGGTACAGCAGCTGAGAAAATACTAGGTTTATTTCCAGGGAAATAGGTCATCTATTATCCCCTAATTTCTGCATGTGAAATAAGCTTTAAGACTGCTTCAGCTGCAGAAGCCTCTTTTTCCTTTGTGTAAGACACAACAGCTACTTAGCAACGTGGCTCTTGATGCCCATGGGACTTGTGGACAGAGGCTGCAGAGCACTGGGGGCTGGATTAACCTACTCATTCTGCAACTGGTGCCCGGGGCACATTTGTAATGGTGAGGATTTGCATCTAACAAGGACCTGGACCCTGGATGCAGGGCAGCAGACTGTGTTTGTATTATCTGCAGCAAGGAGAGGAAACAATCCCCCACTCCCTCAGATGCTGGAGAAATGGCTGCAAGTGAGAAATTCTTGGAAACTCTGGGCAAGAAACAAGGGCAATGAGCAGCCCATCCCCTACAGCCTGCCTGGGGATGCAGCATCCAGTGCTGGCCCAGAGTTCTGTTTATAGGGGATCAGCACCATGCTTGCAACCCTTGTCCAGCCCTGCTGAGGGATGGGAGCTCTTTGAGGTACATCTCCTTGTTTCTCATGTGAAATTGCTTCCAACTCCCTTCCTGGGGTCTGGCCTTTCTCCCATGGACAAGGAGGCAGTCTTCCTTCCACCCTCAATGCCAGTTATCCCTTCCCTGGATGCCAGTTCTACACTTCAGCAGGCATTACCAGCAGTCCCTAAGCTGCACTTTGAGTCTGGCTATGGGAGATCCACCCTGGATCAGTCCAGACAGAGCAGGGGCCTGAGGGAGCTGTGGGTGTCTGGAAAAAAAAACCCTCTCAGTGAGAAATGTGGGCTGGGAAAGCAGTGAAACCTTCTTGTGCTTCTCCTGGCTTTATTTTGGGATAAAAATCTTCCTCTTTCCACTAACACTCAGCCACTGTTTTGGCCTCCTGGGAACTCAGCTAGCATAAGCAAATACAGAGCTGTCTTGAGATGGGACAATTAGGAGACCTGAAATTAATTGCTAGTTGTTTGTCTCCAGGATCTGTCCCAAGGGAACTAACCCTCAGGCCATCTTCCAGGTCCTTTTTTGAGCCCATGAAGCTGCAGGCTCAGCATGTTGTCTTTTTATTAGCAGTGAATCCCATCAATTTCTTGCTCATCACCTAAATTCTCTGGTGGCTGCAGGGAAGGGGTGTAATGGCTCCTGAGTGTTGCCCTGTTGGGACTTGTAAGTGACAGTGGTGTCTGGCCTCTTGTTAGCTTTGTGGGGTTTGGAGGAGCTCATTCAGCCCAAGAATGTTGAAGTTCCTGGAGTCCCAGCTCACTTCCTTGTCTCCATGCTATGGAGAGAGGCTGGGAGGAGACAGTAAGAGTCAGATAGAATTTTGCTCATGAGGGGTGATCACTACTTCATGCCTATTTCTCTGGAGAATTACCAGCTTTCTACCCCTCCGTCTTTTATTTTTACATTAAATTTGTCTCCAAATATAAAACTTTGCTGATGCCAGAAATTCCCATTACTGCATATCCCCTCTGTCGTTAGCAGGCACTGCCAGTAGTGGCTAATTAGCCATGAGTCAGGTATCTCTCAGCTGCTCTTTCTTGCACAGAACCTCAGGCATGTCAGGATGGTTTCCCTGCTTTGAGCAGTGATTTAGGGGATGGATTCTGAGCTTTTTAATTGCCTACTTAGCATAATGTGCTTGCTTTGCTTCCCAGTGGCACAGGGTGCTGCTGTGCAGGGCTGGCTTTAGCTGCCTCTAATGCAACATGAAAAAGGAAAGAGCAGCCTCAAAAGTACTGACCTAGACTAACCCAGCCCCAGCTGACCTGAGGCTGGGCCTGGCCCTGCAGTGAAGATGGAGGCAGTGCACAAAGAGGTCACTCCCATGAGAAGTCACATCTTCATCCTTGTGCCCAGGCTCTTCTGACCAGCCCTGGAGAGGAGGCAAAGGTAGCATTTCTCCTCACTCCCTCTGTAGCTGGGGTGGGACATGGAAATCTGTAGTTGCTGATGCAGCTGAGTGCCCCTCTCCTTCTGCCTCTCCTGTCCTCTTCACTTTGTCCTGGAGGTGTGTTCAAAAGAGCTGTGAACCCTTGGCCTTCCTCCTGCTGCTACTTAATCTGTCCAAGGTCTCAGGTTGTTTCCCTACATTATTTAGGCCTATCCTAGCAAACCAGGGGATGATGCTGCCTCCTTGCTGTAAATATCATGTATTGACCTCTGTCCTTGTCAGACCTTCAACTGAGAAAGAGCCACAAAGGCACAAGGTCTCTGCTGATTGCTTTTAACTACCACCTGCCACCCAGCCCCTGTTATTTTGCTCACTGTCTCTCCATTAAAGTGTCCTGCTTCTCTTGCCTGGCAGTCTCAGCCTTTTTACTCCTGACTCTGACAGGGCAGTGGCAAGCTGCTGGGTGACCCTTTCTGCCACCTCTGACAGCCTTTCCAAATGTATGGGAACCCTCCTCAGGGGTAGTGCTTGGGATGCTCTGCACTGTAAGATGAGGGCACAACTCCCGCCTGTGTGCACAACTCACCCACCAGCTCATGTCTGTCCATCTGACATCTCTGTGAGCAGCAGCTTCTTGGAAACATTGTGTGGGGCAGTTCCTGTACTCCCATATGATGTTTACCATGTGGCTTTAGTTAACTGACTTGGCTTCCTCTCACTAAAGCAGGAATGATGGGGCCTGTTTACCCTGTTGCATAAGGGTGACAGGAAGCTGTAGTTAATATTCACCTCATGCCATGTGAAGGCTGGGATCTCATCTGCCAGAACTGTCAGCCACAGCACTGAGTGATGTTTTCAAGGAAAAAAAACCCCATCTGAAGCCCTTTAGAGCTGTTTCCTTGAAGTGCTCTAGACACAAGTGCTTTCACTGCATTTTAAAAGTGCATCTAATGCTGCAATGTCTGGCCAATGCACATCAATAACAGAAAAGGAGCAATAAACCCAGAAGGGATACTCTGCTCTCCACCCACTTTGGATTAGCCATGATGAAATTCACTCAGATGAGCAAAGTAAAGCTGTGGTGAGATTTGTGAAAAGGCAAAGCCATATGCATGTGTTTGGGGAGTTAACTCCATACACACAACTGCCTTTGCTCTTCCAGAATCAGCCACAGTGTGAAAAATCTGGGGGGGATTTTTGTCACAATTATAAATCCTGCTTTGTGGATTCAGGTTTGATCCCTTGCACTCAGGAAAGGAAGCAGTTACACTGAAGTAGCCAGCTCTGGGGATGATGCAAGTGGAAGATACATTAAGGTTCCCTGACATGGCCTTGCCAAGACAGTTCAGTTGTAATCCAGAGCTTCCTGATCACAGTACCAGACTGTGACCCAGCTCTCCAAAGGCTGTCTTCACCTGATACCCTTCTCCCTCTCTGCTCTGAACTCCAGCCCAGTGTGTCTGGCCCTCAAACAATAATACACCCTCTGGGTCCCACCCTGTTCTGGCAGCAGATGGTGACAGTTTTCTTGAATTCAGCACGGCAGGAGGCCCCAAGACTTCTGAAAACAAGAATTAATAGCATCTAAAAGTTCTGCATCTGTCAAAATGCCACAGAAGTGGCACTGATAGTGTAAAAGCTCTATGTCTGTATAAAGGAGCATTTCTTAATCCATTACTCTTTACACACTAAACATCAATTTAATGAGAAAGTGAAGCTGGAGTTACACAACACTCTAGGATGTATTCTGCTCGTTAAGTGGGAGTGATCTATACAACTGTAAATGGTGCTAAAACTGAATTCTGCTAAACTGAAAACTGCTAAAATCTAGGATATAAGGGACTGAAAATTGTGCAGTAGTTATGCTAGTCCCTGCTGCAGAAATCTTATCCTCCAGCTTCTGAGCTTTTAATTTTCAAACCCTCAGAGTAAATGCTCGAGAGCTCGTTCTCCTAGTGTGGAAAGGCAGCCAACCCAAGTAGGGCAGAGCCAGTGGGGTGCAGGCTGTTGGCTGCAAGCCTGAGACAGGATTTTGCAGGAAAGGAGAACCAAGCCCCTTCCTTTCAGTGTGGCAGACTTGCCTGAGTATCACCTGGGCAGCTGAAATCATCTCTTTGGGTGACTGCACAGCTGGGACACTGCTTGTAGACTGGAACCCTTCCTTGTACAAGGCAAACAGCCACCCTAAGGAACCCACAGGCAGGGATGCAGAGGGCAAGTTGCCTCCCAGCTTCACCTTCAGCAGTTTAGTCAAGCACAGACACCAGAGCCTGAGCTGGATCTCTCCTGCTCCCTCCAGCTGCACTGAGTACCCGGTCCCACAGTGAGATTTCTCCTTCCACAGTTCTACATGGGCTCTGCCTGTGTACTGAAACAGCAGTGATTGAAGAAATGTACCTTATCCTTCTTGCTTTACCAGCTCATGAGCAGCTCAGGTTTGTACCTGCTCAGTGTGGGTCCCACTGAGAGTAGCTGGGAATGTAACTACTGATAGTTTGTTTGTGACCTGCTGGTTTGGCAGGGGGGACAAACACCTGGTGTGTGACCCAACTCCAGTACTGCAGGTCCTCTCCATCTCCCATACCACATCTCCATAACAGCCCAAATGTAATTAAAACCTGGCAGATGCTCCAAGCTCTCTGTGTGGCTGGGCTTGTTAATTATCTCCTGGACCCATCTAACATGTTGCCAGAAAGCAGAAATTGCATTTCAGAGAACAAGGGAGTCCAGCATCAGCTCTGTGAAAGCCAGATGCCAAAGCTCAGGAGGCTGCAAAAGTGAGAGGAGAATTTGGTTCCTGAATGTGGTCTCCATGTACAGATTCCTCCCTGCTGTCCTTAACCCCCCCCAGATTTCAGAAATTCCTTCAAAGTATTGCTGCTACACCCATGCTCTTTACAGGACCTCGACAGCAGGAAGGGTACAAGCCAAGGGCACAGGGTTTGAGACAGGCACTATAGTAAAATACTCCCACCAGCAGACAGAGGGAAGTGGAGAATTTGGATCATGTAAAAACAGCCTGCCTAAACAAACTTAGGCCTTGGTATCTCCAAATGAAGCAGCTATTTCTTGCCTTCCTGCTACTGACAACACCCATTTTCTTGCAGTGGCCTCAGATGCCAACTCTGCAGGCGTCTTTTGCTGCAAACTGCAAACCATTTCATCTCCACACTTAAAAGAGGAAGAAGCTCTGCTGTTAAATATTTAATCAAAATTAATTTGTGCCTTACGTAACACATTGTAAGTGGGTGTGGTGGCCAGGCAGGGCTGCCCATTTTAGACCCAGCTATCCCTGCATTGCACATTGCCTTGTTGCCCTCTCCCTGCTTGTGCTCACATGTTCTGTACCCAGCCAGTACTGAGGGCCTGACCCCTCTCTGTGAGGTGCTCACTGGACACAGAGCTCTTCCCCTGGCCACAAACCTCCTCTCTGCTGTTACTAAGTGATGTGTTTGCAGCAGTTTGCAGTCCTCTGCTGTCCCCAGGCTGTGCAATCACAGGGAACACTTCCAGTTTGACTCTTCATCCTGAAGTCCAACTGGAGACAAGACAGGAGTATGGAATCCTGAACTTCCTGTCTTTAAACTTACCTTGGGAGGGGACAGGGATGAAGTCAGAACTGTCATCTATATCCTGCATCTCCAGCATTCTGCAGGATCCTACAGGGAAAATGTCATTGAGTGGGTCTGGAAAAGGACTTGCTCAGCTCTGAAACCTCAGTGTTGTTCTGTGCTGTGGCTGCTACCCGCAAAGCTGCACAAACAGTCCTGCCCCTGGGCTGCTGGGGGTGACAGCATTGGGAGTGCTCAGGCTTGGTGGCAAAGTGGGGCTGCAGGTGCAAGAGGCAGATGGCCTGGAAATCATGGTATTAGGGATTTTATTCCTTAGGATGCACTAGGAACCTGCCTCTGAGTCAGAATGAAAGGTATGATGGAAATGTCAATTCCCATGGGGGATTTTAAGTTGCTGGCACATACATCAAAGACCAAAAGCATCAGAAAAGCCCAAGGCCATTCTCAGAGTGCTGCTGATTTTGCATTTCTTTTTATCCAATCCTGCATTTATTCCTATGAAGCTAATGGGGATGACATGAGCTCTTTTCTTAGTCACTTTTCTGTCTTTTCTTCAGCAGTGGTGATCTGTGTCACAGGAACAGGGTTTGCTCCAAGAAAATGAGGAGAGGAGAGGTGGATTTAAAACAACTGGGAATTGCTCTTTATCTGGACAGAAAAGCCAGCAAGTGTCAAGAAGGGAACAAGTGTGGGTGTTTGAACAGCTTCTAATAGTGAAAAGCAGCTGCCATCCAGTAGCTGTCAGTGGCCAACATGCTCACAGCTGGGTTCTCTGTGCATCTGCACCACCCCAGGGCCCTCTCCAGGGGCTGGCAGAGCAGTGGGAGGTGAGAAGGGTGGTCACCTCTGTGGCAGCCACCCCAGAGTGGTTCCTGTGGAATGGGGTGATCAGCTGGTGGCAGTGCCTCTATGGGGCACTTCTGCCACTGTCAGGGGAGCTTTAAACAAGGACAGGGTGTGATGCAGAGCCAGGAAAACTCCCTTTGGCACATGGGTGTTTTTGCAGGCTGGCAGCCCTGGCCATGCTCCCAAACACCCTGCAAGCCCTGCAGGAGGGCTGTGTGTGCTGCACTGATTTCAGTGTGCTTTGGAGAGGGTGAGGAGCTGTAACACCACACAGAAAGGAGCAAATGGCAAAACAGATCAGAGGGCTGTTGGGGCTGACCCTGCTGGGGTTTTGGAAGAGGCTGCACAGCAGCTGCTGTGCACTGTTAGCAGTCCTGCCTCTCTCCAAGGAGGGTGCTGGTGACAGACTGGGAGGGTGCCCAGGCAGATCCCCCCTGTGCCCATCCACACAGTCCCTCCCTGCCAGGTTCTTACCACACTTGGGACTTCCTGCGGGGCATCCCGTGCCGGTGCCATTTCGAGTGCGGCGTCAGGTGGTAAATGAGCTGCCTGCAGATCCTGTCTGAGGACTTCCAGGGGTCATACTCCTGAAGGCAAAGGGACAACTTAGACCCTGCCTGCACCACAGCAGAGCATGAGAAAAGGAGGAGGGCAGAGGAAGATGGGAAGGGAACAAAGATGGCAGTGGAGCAGGGGTGTGTGCATAAGGGAGGAGATGAAGAGAAGAGAGAGTGGAAGAGGAGTGGTGAGAAGGCCTGAGATGCTTCTGCCACATGCCAACTCCTCCTGGGGTGGAGGAGTTCTGCACTACCAGGAAGAACCCCAGCCCAGCCAGCATGTTCCTGCCCAGAATGGGANGAAGATGGGAAGGGAACAAAGATGGCAGTGGAGCAGGGGTGTGTGCATAAGGGAGGAGATGAAGAGAAGAGAGAGTGGAAGAGGAGTGGTGAGAAGGCCTGAGATGCTTCTGCCACATGCCAACTCCTCCTGGGGTCGAGGAGTTCTGCACTACCAGGAAGAACCCCATTCCTGCCCAGAATGGGACCACAATTTCACACCCTCCCCAGGAGCAAGTGAAGCTCAGAAGAGGGGTTCATTTTCTAGGGCTGTGCCAGGGGTGGCTGACAATGCTCTGTTGCAGGGACCCCTATGCTGCCAACTCCTTGTGTTACAGGACAGTGCTAAATTTCCATTAATTTCCTGGCTGCCACAATTCCCCAAACTCTGTCTCTGGGCTGACCATCTGATACCCTCACGTGGAAAGGTCAGTAATTGGCACCCTTGCCCCATCCCCAAGGTGCTTCTTGCTCCTCCTGCAGTAGCACACTTGACTCCACAATGTCCTGTGCTCTAGATGGGACATGTCAGGACAGGGAACTTTGCTACTTCCCCATAGTCCATCTTACTTCCTTGCAGTCCACTCTGCTCCTGGAGGTTTGAGTTTGGGAGCTTCCAATGCCAGCAGCTCCCTCCTGCCCCTGCAGTAACTCATCAGGCAAAGAAGGCACCCAGATGGTTGCTGCCTTCCTGGATTATTTTTGCACATGTTCTTTAGTGCCATGACTTGGAACAGACTCTCTTCCTCTGGTGAAGCAGAATGGCAAATGGCAGCTGCTGAAGGCTGGGACTTCTGCCTTCTCCGTTGTATTTTCCAATTGCTGACAGACCTGCATTCCCACCCCTCAGCCCTCCAGCCATGCTGCAACATGTGCATTTAGGGATTTGCTGGGTAAACACCCAGTAAAGCTGTCAGGGAATGCACTGATTTATTCCTTACTGTGAGCACTGGGGCCAACAGCTGCACTCTGATTTCCCTCAGCAGTTCCTGAACCAGTTGAACTCCCCAGGGATGCAGTGCCAGCATGTGCCAGTTCTCCTGTGCCATGGGGAGAGGGTCCCAGCCTTATTGTCAGCTGAGCATCCCCTGATCCCCATCTCAGCTTCCCTAGGAACCCCAGAGGCACTGGCCCTTGGCTCAGGTGCCTTGTGTAGAGGAAGCCTGCTGCAGCCACCCTGACCTCGATGAGAGCTCTGTGTGCAAGCAGTGGCCTGTCACATTTATCTCAGCTTTGACAAAGGCTCTCTGCTCTCTTGGAAAAGGTGCATACCAAAGCATTCATTGGCTCCAGCCTGAACACCACGTGTGAATGTTTTCCTTTCCCACCCAGAATGCCAGGAGGTGCCATGTTTGAGTGAATGACTGATGAGGGCAGGAACATCTGTTCTAATGGGTGCTTGGTGGTGTGGCTGTTTTGTCTTTCCTTCTGCACCTTCCCAAAACTTTCCCTAAACTTTCCCATAGTAGAAACATATAAATACTGAAGTGTGTGTAATAAAGATGGATCCTCTTAGAAGAAGCAGTGGTCTGTTTTTTTCCAAGCTGCTGCACCTTGTTCTAGACTACTGCTGTGCTGGCAGGGCTGCAGCTGGCACTCTGCTGTCACCTCTCCAAGAGGGTGCACGTGCACACCAGGCTCCAGTACAGCAGCTGGCACAAAGCTCTGTGAGTGGCTGTTGGCTCACAGCTGAGAGTTACCCTCCTGTTCTTTCCTGTGTCCTCACTGATTTAATTTCCACTGAGAGACTGGGAATTGCACTCAGCCTGCTTGCCTGTAATGCAGTTACACCCACCAGATGCTCAGCCAGGGTCGGAGAGGGGACGTGGTCTGGCACTGTTCTGGGAAGGGTGCTGTGCTGTAGGTACTGAATTTCTACAACCACTTAATTAAACTTCTGTTGGCTTTGAAGGGCAGCTCAGGTGCTCAACATCTTCCTTAGGAATAGGGAAAATAATTTCTTATGTAATGGTCTGTGTGTCAGTGCATCCATAAGGCATGAAACTAGAGTGGGGTTGTAAGCAGGTGTATAAAACTGGTAATGTGTTATCTGCCAAGCACACGGGTACTGTATTAGGGTGAGATCCCCTCCTGCTGCCTGCCCAGAGGGGCACTGCACAGCACAGGCTTGGAGGTGGTCTGGTAGAACAGCTGGAGACGAGGTCAAGTGAAGTGTGGTTAAAGAGATGCTACTGCTACAGCCCACCCCTTCCTTTAGAGGCTTATATGAATTACACAGGAAAGATGGTTTGGGTTTTTTTCAGGCCATGCTGCAGCCCAATAATGATGATTAAACTTTGGCTAAATGTAGTTTGTCTGTTGAGACACGACTGGTTAATTGTTATCAGTGAGCCTCAGGAGATGGCAGAACAAGGTTAGAAATGCCACTAATCTACAGCAGGCATTCAGTGTATTCCCTGGGGCACTGCTGCTTGCTCTGAGCTGTGTGTACTTAATATCTCTCTTTGAATAAAGAAATTCACTCTATTCTTCTCCTTGTAAAGCAAACATGACACTTGCCAGACCTAATGAGCACATGGATACATTGCAAATCCAAGTGTTGGTGGTGGCAAAGGGTAACAGAAGTAGATGCTGGTTGTTGCAGTGCAACATCTGTGATGTTTGTCTGTACTCAGCCCTGCCTTTCTGTCTCTGCTCTCCTCATCCTCTGAAGGAAAGTGCTGGAGCATGCAGGGATAACACATAACACATTTACTTCTTGAACCCCGAGTGGCAAAATATTCCTACAGCACCATTCTCTACAGGGGACTCTGAGAGTTTATGGGGGAAGTAATGCTGGGCTGGGGTGGTTACATATGGCAGTGGGCCCAGGAAGAGAGAGGTGGTTTTCCTGCAGAGATCTCTGCTCTCCTCTGCAGCCCCACGAGCCCCCCATGAGTTGCAGTTGCTTTGAACCCCTGTGACACCAGTGATTATGGCTCTCTGCCCTGTCACAAAGTTTACTATGGGCACAAAAAGTGATTTCCTGATTTCTGTGCACATAACCACCCCCTTCTTCAGCTGCATTCATGGTCTGAGGTAGTGTTAACAGAAATATGCCCCCCAATCCAGATGCTGCCACTCCCAGGGCACACAGTGCCTGGCTCTGGAGGATTGGCTGCAGACACCACCCAGCACCAGCTGCCCCAGGAGGGCTCTCTGCATCAGTGCATTCTCTGCATCAGTGCTGTGCCACAAAGTATTCACTGAGCTGAGGGAGAATTCACCTTTTTGGGACACTGCAGATCTCTAGCAAGGCTCATCAGCAGGTCATGGGAGATGGGATCCACCAGGTTGAGGAAAGTTGCATTTTTGTAGAGCACTTCATTGAGAAATGTTCCTTCCAGTCCTAGATCCTACAACAAAAACAGACAGACACACAGGCTTCCTCAGGGCTACATCCATGGGATGTTCTGAAAGCAGAAAATAAGTCTGATGTGGTGCCAGCTGGGTGCCCAGGACAGGAAATTATCCAGCAGAGGTGAGGCAGCCGTGTGTGACCCAGCATTCAGCCAGAGAGCTGAATGAGATGCAGTGTTAATTTGAGCTTGTCAGCCTAGGGCTGACCACCTTATTTCCACCTACCACAGGAAGGTGAGAATTCTGTAATTTCCAGGCTGGCTGGAGCCTAGAGAGAATTAACTTCAGAGCAGCACAGTTTTGTCAGCCTCTACGTGTGAATCTGCTGAAGAAGGCAGGCAGGCAAGCTGGCTCTAAAGCTGCTTCTCCAGTCTTGGCTTTTCTGGAAGAATCAGACCTTTCTCAGGTATTCAGATGCTGCCAAACACCCTGGTGGTGGCTGGCTGAGCAGAAGTCCTGCCCATCTGTATGAATTTAGCTGTGCTGTGAATTTCTCAGTGAGCACTAAGCACTGGCAGTATGGGGTGCAATGGTAAATTTAGAGGGCTTTACACCACAGTCAGAGGAGCTCCTTTTCCCATCTTCCACGGTGTGAGTTGGGGGAACATCTGTGGTCCATGCAACTTGTCTGTGTGGACCAGGGAACAGGGCATCTTTGGAGGAAACCTCAGCATCTTTGGGAACAAAAGGCCCCCCCAGGGCCAGATGGATGATACTGCTAGGAACTAAGCTGTTTCTTGGTAAGAGGAAAGCAAAGAGCTAACATATTGACACAGTTATTACAATCAGGAGGTACCACAGAGCTGTGAAAAACCAACAAAATTTAAAAAAAAATGTGGGAAAGAGAGATCACATTTTCATATGAAAAGTACCACATGGGCAAAAAAAAAACCCTACCCTAGGAGTAGAAATGTAGAACAGAAAAACTCCTTAGTAGGGATAGTGCTGGGTTTGGTTCAGTTGGTAAGGAGGGCTCAGCTAAAGGGAGGAAACAAGTCTTCTCCCCATTCTGTATAAGGCTGACAGGAGAAATGAATAAGCAAATGGGTGCCCCATATGTTCACACTGCTCTACTGAGCGTGTGCTTCAGGCACCACCCAGTGACTGAGAGCTAAAAAAAATGGAGCGAGAGGGGGAAAAAAGCTGGATGTATGCACATACATCACCAACAGGGATAGAGCCAAAGCTGGCAGAGGCTTGGGATCTTAACTCTAAGCACCAATCAAAGCCAGTGCTGTATCCTGCTCTGGATATGCTGGGTTGAGCAGAAAGCACAATCCCAAAGAGACCCTGGCTACAGAGACAGAAAGGGAGAATAAATTAAATACTTTACAGGCCCATCACTCTGTGTACACAAATGGCACCCCTAAGCAGCCAGGGAACCCAGTCCTGAAGGACAGACAGCCACAGCTGGATATGGGCCAGGAGCCTATCAAGGCACCATGCCAGTGTTTCCCTTAACCATAAGGCTTTAGGGAAATGGAGCCTCCTAAGCCAAGTGTAATGTGCACAGATGAAGAAAGCTGCTGTGAGGGTGGCATGGCTGGGCATGCAGCAGTGGATGTCAGAGCAGTAATTAAACTCCCCCAGCTGGAGCTATACCATTAAGATGAATCTGCATTCCCATTATAAATCCTGCCCACGAGGGTTTTGTAGGTAATATAGCTGTAAATATTCACTTCACATTGATATTCCATAAATTCTTAGCCCAGAGGCATTTTCCAGTTCATCTTGCTTATTTGCCTATCTCACTCTCTCTCTTTTCTTGGAAAATTTTGTACCACCTAAAGAGTGGCTGCAGACAGCAGGATATTATAACTCTTGCCAGTTCAGTTGGCTTAGTGCTGTTGTCTTAAAAATGACACTTTGCCATTGTCTCAGCACAGGGAAATCAGATTATACCAGACTTTTTGCTGGTCTAAGTCTAATGTCTCCCTGGGCTTCAGCTAAGTGATGCCCACCTAGATCAGCAGGAAAGCGGATCTGGCTTTGCTGGTGTGCATTTCTGGGGTAGATTATGTGCAATGGAGCTGTCCAAGTGTTCATGTACAAAGCATGTGTGCACCTGTGGTTTGCAGTTGTTCTCCATGCAGTCTGCTAAATTCTCACATCCCTGTTAGTGGATCTGCTTCTGCCTGGCTTGCTTGCTTTACATGATCACACCCTCTGAACATCCTAGGAACAGTCTGCAGCCTTTTGAGGTCTGCAGACCACAGGTCAGAAACCACTGGCAATACCTCAGCAGGGTACACCTGCAGGGCTGGGCAAGGGGGGTGTGCTGGAGCAGCAGGAGGCACACATGGGATCCCATGTCCTCCGTCTGGCTGAACTGTCTGCTCACCTGAGGAAGCTGCAATTCCAGTCCCACCATTTCTCTGGGGTGTTTGCACCCTGGCCCAAGGCACAGTGATGAGGTGTGGTGTTAAATATCCTGCCTGTCCACTAGAGTGAACAAGGTCTCTCTCTTTTTACAGGTAACAAACAGACCCTCACCTGGGACACATTAATCCGTGACTGCCGAGAGCGTGACACTGCCAAGGTAAGAGGGACACACTGGGGACCAAGCTAAGGGGTGAATGTAGTTGTGGAGTGAGAAAAACTTGTAAATTAGAGAAAAGGCTGATGTGAAGCTGCCACTGGATATGTGAGGAGGACTGGTGGTGATCACACGACCCCAGACTGGGTGGCAGCTGGAGGTGTGGTACGTGTTAGTGGTGTAAACCCTCTGAGCACTCAATGAGCCAGAGGCTTTGGGGTGTTGCTGGATGGGTTCCCATCTTGCTTGGCAGAAGATGTTGTGAGTACAGGATGCATGTCCCACTGTTCTGTTGTGAGCAGATGGACAGTCAGTAACTGTTTCAACAAGGGCAGGCAGAGATGGGGACCAGGAATAACATGGGGAACTGGAAAGGCAGCAGGCAAAATGTGAATGTTCAGGACATGGTAATTCTAAAGAGCAGATGTGGGGAAGCCAAGTGTTTAACTGACCCTGAAAGGAGCTTAGAAATGACCCTCCACTCCATATGGCTCTGTGACTAAGCACTCAAACCCTGTCTGTTCCCAGATGGACCTTCTGGAGGTCCAGCAGGGCCCAGGGTCTGTGGAGGGTTTCAGTGCTTCAGCATGCAGGAGAGGTGCTGAGCACTATAGAAAATGACATTCTGTAGTTGTGGCTTCTGGCATACCCTAGTAAAGTCTGATCCTGTTACATCTCCACAAAGTGACTGGTTGCCTGTCTTTCCTCACAAGCTCCTTGCAACAGTGCCTCTCCAAAACTGCCTTTGAAATCTTATTCAACCCCTGTCTGCCATACTGGTGCACACACAGAGATTCTCTGCTGTGAGTTCATCTGTCTACACGTGTGGCCAGAAGAGTGTGGTGCTGGTAACAGCCTTCGAGTGAATGTTAAAGGAGTGGACAGGAAAAGCAGAGATGTCATTTTTGGTCCTGTAAATTCTTACTTGTGAGTGTGCAACTTGCTGGTAGCCCAGGGCAGTGAGCACCACTGTCAGATGTGTTGTAAACCCTGGACATGCAGAGCTGCCAGGGCTGTTGGTGCAGCTCCCTGCAGCTGGTGGTGTGGGTGAACAAGCATCCAGTGAGGCAGTCCCTGCTCCACTGCACTCACACCCAAAGGGTACTTGCTACTAAGGCAAGAAATAATGTCTGTTCCCAAGATGAAGTAGATTGTTATCTAATGAAGCAATGATAAGCTACAAACTGATGGTGTTTTATGTCCACATCAGATGAAGGTTTTGTCCCCTGTGCTACCAATTACAGAGGTGCCTGCGGTGTGGGGCAGCTGAGTTTGGCTGGGAAGTGATGGTAGCAGTGAGTGATGGAGGAGATGGCTCCGTTCCAGCAGCAGGGCTCTGTCCTCAGCATCAGTTTGGCACCACACTGTCTGCACACTGGCTTTTCTGTTCCTGAATGGCGGCAGACACAAACACGCTCCCACTGATACACTGACCCCTTTACCTCTGCTCTCAGCCTCGACTGTCCCAGAGGTCCCCTCCAAAACCAGGCTGGGGTTTCCCAGACATACCTCAGCCAGTCTGGCCGAGTGGCCATGATGGGATGTGGTGGCAGTGGAGCGGCAGTGGCTTTTTTGGGGAGGGCATCAATCCTGAGCACACCCACGGGCTGCACGGAGGGGTGTGGATGAGCACAGCCCAAGCTCGGACCCTCCTCCTCCTGCGTGCAGCACAGTCCTCCTGGCAGCTCCTTCCCAGCCCCTCTCTCTGCCCCCGGCAGTCGGGCCAGGTGTCCCTCGCCCAGGCTGGGGGTCGGGGAGGTGGCTGGTGTCGCCTGGCACGGAGGGGACCGAGCGGGGCACGGAGCGGGGCACGGAGCGGAGCAAGGCAGCACAAAGAGCCCCGCCAAGGAGGGCTGCAAACCCCACCGCCGGGGAGGGGGCTCCTACCCCGGCTCCCTGCGCCAGCGCGCCGGGCGGGGGCTGCAGCCGCCGGCCCCGCACGGCCCTTTGTCCCTGCCCTGCCCTGTCCTGCCNNNNGACCGGGCGGGCTCCGGGCTCTGGGCCGGGGGAGGTGCCGGCGAAGGCGGGGGGTCCGGGCCGCCCCGCCCGGCCGGCCCCGCCCCGGCTCCCCGTGCTCCCGACGTTCCCGCAGGAGCAACGCCCCGGGGGTCTGGCACTGCGGGGCTCCGTGCTCAGCACCCGCCTCCCCGGCGGCCGGGCAGCCCCGCTGCCTCTGCTCCCGAGGCGCCTCCTCCTCCCGGGGTTCTTCTGATGCTCGGTGGAGAAGACAAAGAGAGACGCGGATGCTGCTGAGACTGCTCCTTCCATCCAGGCATTCGGGGAAGCTTTTTATTCCTGGACAAACTCTTTGAACATCGCAAAAGGTTGTCTAGATTAATAGTAGTTCAAAACACACCATCTGCAGGGACTTCTTCTGTGGGCTGTGTTTTCCTATCAGTCTACTGTTGGACCCAGAGGAGGTGTTTTACTAATCTAGAAAGTGGCAGGAATTTTGCCCACCACCCGTCATCTGCAACTGCTAGTACGATGCTGGCACTGTTCCTCACCTGCTGTGGGTAGAACTGATTTCCTTGTATGCATTCTTCCCTCCACCAGCAGTGCACAGCAAGTTTAGCACATGCTTTTCCTCAGACAAAATCACTGCCATCCAACAGGATGGTAAAAAACCCCAAAGCCTGGATCCCATCTCCAGCCACCGAGATTTTGCAGGCAGATCAGTCATTCTCCCAGTATAACCAGTGGCTCAGCCTGACCTACTTTTGGGAATTGGAGCCATGAGCTCACTTCTGTTCAGGACTATCACCACAGTGAGCCCAGGTGCCCATGGCCAGACAAGTATCATCCAATGCATCTGTGGAAGAATGTTGTGGCTGTTGGGTCCTCACTTTGGGGGGTTGGGGGTGGCCATGGCTCTTTGTGGTACCAAGCCAGCAAGGATCATTTTCCTTCTCAAAACCCCTCTGAGCCATGAATGGGGATGGAGATGTGGATGCTTTGCATCATTACAGCCTCTTTCAAATACTTTGCTGGTGACCCCTGTCTGGCTTGAAGAGACAGAGACAAAAAGGGCCTGGACTCTAAAGCAGCCTGGCTAATGCATTCATTTTGTCACAGTGTTTGTGCAGTTCTCTAACCATGGTAGGCCAGATTCTGAAGGTCCTTCTCAGAATTTTACTCGAAGCTTGGTCAGACAAAAGCCCTGACTGCCCATCTGCCCGTTAGTCCCCTCCCTGCTCTGTCTAAGCACCTGCATGAGGGAAATTAGCATCACCAGAGATATGGCTGAGGCTGACTCGAGCTAATCCCATTTGGAGGGAGTAGATGCTGAGTAAGGACTTCTGGATCTGGTCAGAGAGCTTTGGGAGAGGCTGGGTCAAAAGAAAATCACTCATATGAGGTGCAGCATTACAGCTGCAGGATTGACACTGGGAGCAAAGGGAAGGACAAAAAGTGCTGGAGTGCTGGGTAAAGGTGTCAAAGGAGGGGTGCACGGTGGCCTTTCCCTGCTGCCTGGCAGCTGGACAGGCTGCCACAGATCTGTGCTCCTGCCTACTCTGCTCTCAGTGCCGCGGGGAGGAGCAGCAGCGAGAGTGGGTTTGGAACCAAAGGATCAGTTTATCAGCACAATGGCTTTGTGTGGCTCAATTGTCTCACACCTTATCTCGGAGAGTCAGAGGGAAACACAATCTGCAGTTTACTCCTCGTGGGGATGAAGCCCTGTGGATTGTCCTGAGGCAGTGGGAGAACCAGGGCGCACAGGTGGCTCCGAGGATGGCACCGTTACCAGGATACCCCTCCTGTGCATGTGCCTTGGGAATAAATATCCTGCCACAGAGCAAATCCTCTTAACAAACAAACAATTACAGGGCAGTTCCGCCGTCTCTCGGCTGTGCTTTAGCACTGGGAGCACTACAATAGCACGGATAATAGGAGCTAATGAGAAACACAACAGCGCTCCACTTGGCTTCGCTGAAGGAGAATGCCTGGCCGGCGGCTCTCTGTAGGCTGCGAGATAATCCTGCCGAATCCCTGTGTGCTGGCACAGGGCACAGGACAGCGAGGGATGTGCTTCTGCAGCCGGGAGGGTCAGCAAGGGGAGGAGGCAGGAAAGAGTGGACTGCTGTCAGTCTGCATCCTCTGGTCCCAATGCAACCCTAGGAGAGACTGAGCCAGAAGGTGAGCATGCCACACCCGGGAGATAGGAATCTGCAGGAGAGTCCCCACCTTTCCTTTCATCTCTGCTGCAGTGTCAAGGGCACCTGTAAACTTTACATAGAGATAGATCAGCTCATGAGCTTGTTTGGTACAACAGAGTGGGAACTGTGGGGTTTCTCACAACGACCACAAGCTGTGGGTTGGAGACTTGGAAATCCCATCCCCGTGGATATTTTAGCACCTCTCAGAAGGATGTTATCTTGTTTCTAAACTGAATGCGGGGTACATGGTGCTGCCAACTGTATCTAGCTGGGTGCAGCATGACCGAGTTAATTTTACCAAAAATTGCTGCTAACATGAGAAAAGGGGAAAATGGAAAGCAGAGATCCTTTTGCTATTCACTCAGATTCTGTGCTATGAGCACATCTCCTTGTTGTCACCCAAGTGCCCAGGAATGGGAATGTTCCAAGTTCCTTGTCTTTCAGGCAAGTAAAGAGAGCTCAGACCAGTGCCAGGACAGAAGAACAGCTGTACTGGATCAGACCACAGGACTCTTTCCCCTGGGATCCTCAATTAGCAGTGGTTAATGGAGGATGTCTAGTGAGGAGGATAATAACAGGGGGATGTAGGTCAGTGTGTTGCTGAATACTCTCCTTACCATCAGTGATCTGTAGTTCAAGAATTTCCTGAGATGTGGATCTCTGCATTTAATGGTCTTCACAAGTTTTTCCTAAACCCTATTTCGAGCCTGAGAAGATTTTGGGTATCCACAGCAACTTATGGCACTGTTCAGCTGTGTGAAGAAATATTTACTTTGTTCTGAATCTGTCACTCACTGTTTTCATTTGATGCTTTTGTAGCTTAAATACTGGAAGAGGCAGCAGGCAGTCATTCCTCATTCATTTTCTCTAAGCCACTCTCAGATAAACCTCTGCTGTGTCCTCTCTCGGGTTTCTGTTTCCCAATTCGACGAGTCCTGGACTTGTACAGAAGCCATTTCAGCCCTCAGTTCATCCCTAACTAAGTCCCTGCCTCTCCTCTAGCCCTGCAGCGGGACAGCTACCATGGGGCTGCAGCTGCACCCTGCAGCTACCGAGGAGCACGCCGGGCTTGTGATTCTGCTCTGGCTCCCGGCACTCCCTTGGATTTTTTTGATTGCACTTGAGGCTCGAGATGATGCTTTCACTGAACACTCCTGCCTTGCTCTTGCTACCACTTGACCCCCGTGACTCAGTTTCCCCTGGCGAGGGGGTGATCATTGCTCACCCCCTTTATGAATTCACACGGGCAGTCCTGGTCAGGGGTTTCCAAAGGCTCATTTGCGTGCTGTCCGTCGCTGCAGCTCTGTGTCTGTGCAGCGCTGGGCTGGCTCTATGGCTGGGGCGGGTTGTGGCTCGCTCCCTGAGCCGGCCCGAGGCGCTGCCTCGAGTCTGCGCTGCCTGCGGTGTCCGTGCCCCGCCGCTGCAGCGCTCGGTGCCACAGCACTGCCTGCCGAGCTGTGTGGCCGGAGCCCGAGCCGCTGCCCTTTCCCTGGGCACAGCCCGTGCTGCCGGCGCTGTGACCGCAATTCCAATGGTCCCCATCCCAATGCCCGCCTGCGAGGGAGCCTGCCCGCCCACGGGGCCGCTCTGATTTGTATGCCGGTCAAGCTGGCTTCGAATGACAATCCTAATTATGTTTGCCTTGTGTATGATGAAGGTTACATTTTTGACTGATTTTGCCGGGCTGCAAGTGTAATTGATTAATTTAGCGCTTGAGAAGGGAAAGAGGATTAAGGCGGAGGTGAGGCTGTGCTGCCAGACACTGCATTGACTGCCTCACACTTTCACAGCTTCAGCTTTTGTTTGCCTGCAAACCAGCTTGTCTGAGCTCCCAAGTTGTTATTTCTCGTGGCTCTGAGTTTGTTGGCAGATCCCTCAAAGCCAAGCCTCCTGCTGGGAAGGGAGCTGTAGCTCTGGAGAGATACATGCAAAGAGCTAGGGCAGACTCCAGATTTAATTCCACTGTATCTAGGGGCAAATGCACTTGCTGTTTGGCTGTGGGCTATTCATGTGGGAGCTCCATATCCCAAATACCTGTAAGCTCTTGACTGAACAAAGCAGCAGACCTGGAGAAACTCCATCTGTCCATGACAGTGCAGTTTTGGGGAAGAAGTTCTCTTAATGACATCCATTAGGGGGATTTCTTCCTTGAAACTGCAGAGTACATGGAGGTGGGGAGATATGAGATGAACACAGCATCAGCTGGGCTGTAGTCTGAGGGACTTCCTGCAGCATCAGTGCTGGTGGAAGCAGCTGCATGCAGACAGTCACTGCTGAGGCTCTGCATTTGATGGAGAAATGGTGGCAATAGCCCATGTAACATTCATTAGGTCTTAAACCTTTTGCTTCTTGCAACCAAGGCTCTTCTTGCAACCCACGGGGCCCTCGGTGGTGTCCTGGGTCTGTGGCAGTGATGGGTTTTCAGAAGGACAGAGTTCTGCTATGTAATCATGGACATTGGCCTGCTCATTGTTGGACAAATGAATCAAGTTCTTGAAGTGCCCATAAAAGCAGATTTGTTGGCCTGTATATTGCCTGCACAGAGAATTAACAACCTGTGATCTTGTGGTCACAGTGAAATTGGACAGCTCTGCTGTGAGCACAGGGAAGGTCACCAGTCCTCTCCAGTGATGCAGGACATTACCTTCACTTCTTAGCACAGGGGAATTCTGAGCTTCTGCTGCTTTCATGGTGAGTCAATTAGGGAACTGAGATGTGTGCAGGATTTCTGTTACCTCCATTCTGGGAGCATGCTGCACCCATCTAATTTAGATTAATTTTATCTTGATTCAATTAAGGTGGGCTGTGAAGATACTGTGAGGTTTGAGGTGCTGAACTGCTGCAGTGGCTGTAGTGCCTGGCAGAAAGGCAGGGCAGGCAGCCCTGAAAGCACCACCAGAGATATTCCTCACTAGTTCCCCTCTCTTTCTTTCCTTTTGTACCTCTCCACTGCCACCTGGACTTCTGTGTGCTTTCCAGACACCTTTTCTGTCCTTCCCAGCCCTCTGCTGTCCCCAGCAGACACACAAGACCTTTGGGCAGCCCTCCAGAGAAACAAGGGGAGCATCACTGGGACCAGCAGGAGGTCTTTCAAGGCAGCAGCACAAAGTCCCCTTTGTAACACCCTGTGCTTTTGATCATCCTGTAAAGGGGAGCAGTAAAAAGTTAAAAAAGCAGCAGAGCAGTGCAGTTAATGAAGCAAGTGCTGGCAAGTGACACCTCCAGGGGCAGCCTGTGGTCCCAAGGGGCTGCTTTTGTGTTCAGCCCCCTGCCTTTGATTGGAGCACAGAGGTGGCTCTGGCCTGCAGATGCTGTCACAAGGCTGATGGGACGTGTAGGGGAAGGCCTTGGGACCTCTCAAAGTGTTACCATACATTTGACCATTTAAGAAGCTGATCTAAGACAGGAGAAACAGTGGAGGAAAGCCTTGTAAGGACTTAAAATGTACCTTGCCATAAAGATCTCACATTTCCAGCTTTTAAGAGGCACAATATGTTCCTCTGGAATCTCTTGTTGTTGTTGTTTGTGTCTCATAAAAATATTTCTGAAGAGCTTTTAGAAAACCTGGCTTAGAAGCTCCCCAGTTTAAAGCTATGGGCTGGAGTTATGGTTTCATAAAAGAATTAAACCGTCTTAAGCCCATTCAGGAGAGGCTGAAGGCAGCACCTGGTGCTGCTAAGCTTCTTTTGGAATTTGAAACTACTAAGTGCACAGATTATAGTGGCTCTAGGCATCTTAGCAAGCAGTTCTAAACCACTGAGAGCAGCCACAGGCCCTCGGGGGAGTGTATGGACCAGGCACTGGAGGCCAGGCTGTGGAGTCTGACCGGAGCAGACACAGTGCAGGGAAGTGCTGGTGGCTGCACGGGAAGCTCAGTGCTCTGCCCATCACTGGCTCTGGCAGGGGGAAGTGAGTCCAGCCAGCAGATGATGCATTAGATGTCCTCCTGCTGAGGAGGATGGCCCCACTGACGAAGATTTTCATGTTCTCCAAAGACCTCAGCACTTCTTAAAATGTGTTTACAGTTCGTGGGAGGTCTGGAAAAGTGACCAACTGTTTTTGTTTCTTTTCAGTCTGACTATTTTTTTCTCTATTTATGTCCAAAGATAAAAAGACATCTCTTGTCTAAAATCCCCCAAATGTTTGAAGAGTACAAGAAGCAGAGCTTGGAGCAGGAATTGAAGCATAAAAGCCTTCTTTGAGCATTTCCTTCTCTGCCCAGGAACCTTTCAGAGCCAGGTTGTTACACACCAGTGAGCCAGCATTTAGATTTAGATGGCTGATCAGAAGCAGGTCTCCCAGTCTGTCACTGAGAGCCCAGTCTGGCTGTTCTGTGCTTCTCAGCCTCTGGACACTGGACACTGAGCTGTCCCCAGGATCTAGCATGAGTCTCTCTCCAGGTGTTGTCCAGGTCATCAGTGTCATCCACTCCAGCCTTTAAAAGGCGAGAGCCACTGAGCCAAACTGACCTACTGCCCTGTTTAGGCCATGGATGAGTTTGGGTTTTACAGTGCAGCCATCTGAATTACTTTTTGTCTCTCACCTACAACACCCTGAGGGATTCACCCTGTGGGGTTTGACCTGGGTGATCCCTAAGACCCACTGCAGTCTGCAGGGCAGTGCCGAGAGCAGACAGACAGGAAAGGGTAGTGCTGCTGGAAAAGCAAACAGGCTTTTCCTTGGAGACTTGTCTGTGTCATTAATACCTGGCATCACTGAGCTGCTCAGCACAAAAGCTCTTTTGGGCTTTGCCAGGCTCAGGTTTGGTTTGGATGACACCCATGTGTGCCCTGTGCACAGAGCTTGCTGCCTGCCCCAGTGCTGTCCTCGTGCTGAGCCATTCCAGGCAGGCTGTCAGAGCCCGTGATCTTCAGCAGATGCATTAACTGTGTTAACCTTTGAAGTAAAGTGAATTTCTAATGTCAGAACAGCAGAGGCCAACATACAACCTTCCACCTCCCCATACTTTCTTTTTTTTGTCACCACAGAAAACACTTTGGCTTTTTCTGTGCTTACCACAGCAGTTTTGTGTGGCTTAGCCCATGTTTGCCTCATCGCATCAGTCCACACAGTTAATTGGTAAGGAATTTCATCCACACCTTAAAGAAATTGAGGAAGATGAGGCTGGGAAGGCTCTAGGGTGCAGGTCCTGCCTCAGTGATTGTAGGTAGCAGTGCTGAAAAGGAAGAAAACCACGAGGAAGAGTGAACTGCTTTAGAGGAGCTGCCTTGTGACAAATGCTTTCAGAGCAGTGACTAAGTGCTTCCCTCCTTTGCACCACCATCCCACAGGGCAAAGGAAAGGTGCTGGGGTGCCACTCCCCAGAAGTGGCCTGAGCCCAGAGGGACCACTGATGGGGTACCTGCCCTCGGTGTCTCTCTCCACACTCAGGGGCTATTTATTATCCTGGAGGATGATGACCAAGGTGCAGCCTCGCAGTGGAACAGGACAGTCCCTCCCAGGGAATATTCCTGCCCTCTTTTTGAGGCAGTTTGAGCCAGATACAGGGCTGCTCTCTGAACCAGGTGGTTCGAGGCCGCGGCAGGGAGCCTGAGGAGTAGCAGGTCGTGTCCAGGAGGCAGGGACACGGACAGCACAGCCCCTGCCGAGCTCTCCAGCCTCCCCGCAGCACAGGCGGCGCTTTGGCTGGACAGGACGGGATGTGAGGGGCGCAGCAGGGCAGCGGCAGGGGGGCACCCCGCGGAGAGGATGCCCCGTGGAAGGGATGCCCCGCGGAGGGGATGCCCCGCGGAGGGGATGCCCCGTGGAAGGGATGCCCCGTGGAAGGGATGCCCCGTGGAGGGGATGCTGCTGCTGGCAGCGCATTCCCCACGGCAGCAGCCCCTCTTGGGCAAGCGGCAGCCCCTGCGCGGCCCGCCCAGCCCGGGCTCCCCTCGAACCGCCTCCCGTCTGTGCCATCTAGTGCCCAGCACAAGAA